>CM077834.1:4855945-5078552 GCA_039720395.1 Liquidambar formosana
TGGGCTGATTTTTGGGCTTTCTTAACTAGTAAAGGGTAGGTATTTGGGGGCCCTTTTTTTAAGCCCAAAATAAGGGGCCCCAGGCGGCTGCCTTGCTCGCCTAGGCCCAAAATCGGGCCTGTATATATATATATATATATATGCGGGGCGGGGCGGGGACCCAAACCCCCCCATAACCCGAGTCGAGGTTTTTTATAAAATACCAATTCTGCTCTTATTCTATTTAAAACAATCCCCAACCCCATCACAATAGGGGCGGGCCGAACTGGAATACCCGGTTTAAGTAGTCCATTGCCATCCGTAGATATGTTGACACACATGACTAACTCTTCTAAATATATGCAATTCTCTTATCCTTCGTGTCATAAGCATAGGTGATAGGACAATTACAGGAACTCAGGACCACTCAATCCACATATTAGGGCTCTCCCGTCTCCCTTTCGAATTAAGGCAAGAGATAAGTTTCATAAGATCTAATGGGCTCCGGTCTTCCTTAGTCTATCTTTCAATTTAAGGCAACATATAAATTACATAAGATCCAATAGGATCCTGCCTTCCTAGTAGTGGATTAAAAGGCTTTTACATCCAGAAGTACGAGTAAATCTAAATTGGAGAATTAACACGAAAAATGAGAAGACAAAAAAAATAAAATAAAAAAATAGGCCACAAGTTAAACAAATGAGGCCTAAGGACTTTAAAAGAATTCATGGCTGTCACAGTATGGTGGCCACATGCATGCTTATACATGGTGAAGCTGTGTTATTTTTGAGAGGTGGATTAAGTAGTTTTAAAGCCTCTTGTTTGGTAAGAAATTTTAGTTCAATTCTACTTTCTCTACTCTTCCTCAATGCTAATTTTATAAACTTTGTCTTGTAATTGATCAGTGTATATGAGATGGGAAGATTATATATACCAAGAAAAATGAATCAAATTCAAAGCATCTAAAATCTCCCGGAAAAAAATAATAATAATAATAATAAATAAATAATTTTCGTGCTTAATTCATCTAAGTTCTAAAGTTGCCTAACATGGCAAATCCTTCCACAGTACTGAAAACCATATCCGTCATTTCCATGACTTTGTCACGGAAATAATGAGAAAGTGACCCATTCCTCCATTACGATTACAATACCAACCTTTCAACTGTAATTAATTCTCAGACCCTTTCCATTTAACAAAATTTTTTTCCTTTCTTCGTGTGAGAACTCAGAAGACTAGAAAGGTTGTCCGTCTGCAATAAATATTATTTTTAACATAAAATTCAAAATATATGCTATGTCATGTATTTATTATATTAAGTTCATTTTATTAACAAAAAATTAAATAAAAATAATATTAAACTAAGCCCACGTGCATGAGTTCGTATTTACAAATATTTTCAATTGATAAAGAATATCAAATTTTGATTGACATTCAAGCAATTTTGATCGAAACGGAAATCAAACAAAAATGAAATTGTTGTTATCAATTGGAATGGAGATCAAACGAACATGAAATTAAACACTTGGTAAAAAACCATTACATAAAAAATATAAAAAAACCATTACACAATTACGTCTTATTGCTTATAGAGAAAAAGAGCCGTTATGTTTGGAAACATGCACGAAGTCCTCAAGGGAATCCACCTCCAAGTCCACCACCAGCACCAGCACCAGCACCACCACCGAATCCACCACCAGCTCCACCGCCAAGTCCACCACCTCCACCGCTGCCAAGCCCTCCACCACCACCTCCTCCAAGTCCCCCACCAACCCCAGCTCCCCCACCAAGCCCACCACCCGCTCCCCCTCCAAAACCCGACCCACCACTTAGTCCTCCACCGCCACCAAACCCACCACCGCCACCCCCGCCAAGTCCACCGCCTGCACCGGCACCCCCACCAAAGCCAGCTCCACCGCCAGCACCAGCACCTCCACCTAATCCACCTCCACCACCACCTCCACCACCTAGCCCACCACCATACCTAGGATGGCGAAAGAGTGATTTCTCATCCTCAAACGAACCCTTTTGGCTCAGAAGGTTCCTAGCACAAGTGGTGCAAACAAGAGCACCAAATAGCAGAAGAAGAAGCACCCTTGAAGCCATATATCTTTTGCCAATATATTAGTAATACTAAAAGATGATCAACTTTTGATGAGAAGTGGGGGCTCGGAGGAGGGATATATATATAGAGTTTGTAAGGGTCCAATACGATTAAGAGAACTAGTGGACGGCTGAGAAGGGGTTTTAAATATGTTCATCTTCTCATCCACAAAAGCATGTAGTGACAGTTAATGCACCCCAACTGTGTCCTTTGAAAAACGAAAGCCCCCCAACATGCCCCACACCTCACTTCTAGATCTCTGTAAGTGGATGTTCAATTTGGTCTCATGGGAGGACTTTTTTGCTCTGCATTGCATGTGCTTAGCCAGCATATATGTATAGGGTTTTATCTATAAAGGTGTTCTCTCGTAGGAGCAGGGTTGTTGCCATGCCTAAATTATCATCTAGATGGTTAAATACTTACATGTAATAATAGATGTAATAATAGTCCTATCAAAATTTTTAGGAAAAAAAAAAAAAAAACAAAACAAAAAGAAAATTATATGTAATAATAGACAATGGCACTTGGGTAGCAAATTAAAGTCTCTTCGCAAAACCAAAGACTTGGGTTCCATT
The DNA here is from genome assembly GCA_039720395.1 of Liquidambar formosana. Taxonomy (NCBI): domain Eukaryota; kingdom Viridiplantae; phylum Streptophyta; class Magnoliopsida; order Saxifragales; family Altingiaceae; genus Liquidambar; species Liquidambar formosana. The sequence continues at coordinate 4,858,604 of CM077834.1, forward strand.
GATCTTGGGTTGGTCCTTCTTTTTTTTCTTTTTTTTTTCTTTTTTTTTTAAATTGTCAAAGTGTCCAAACCAGCTTGTGCGCATCTTGACTAAACCCCCCTCCAAACGATCTTAAGTGCGCACTCCCCCATGTCGGCCTGATGCATTCAGGAATTAATTTTTAGAGTGCTCTATAGAATAATCAAATCAAGATTGATAAATAGAAGGGCTCTCCTCCTACCAACTGGATTAACTCCCTTATTTTCAGCCGAGTCTCTAGACTTTAATTGATCCATTTACCACTCTAATTTTGTAATTTTGTTCTTCGTAACTTCTTTAGGATCAAGAGGAGTATTATGGTCAGTCATGACTAATTAATCAATTTTCTCTATCTCCTTGAATTTACAATAAAAAGTTTTTATAAAAAAAAAAAATGTGAGTCACGCGGCCTTATAAATTGAAAACATAACCAAAAATAAACACTTGTGTACTGTCCTCAAGAAAGGTTCCCTAATAATCAAGGATCCTGCCCTTGATGTAACAGTTGGTGAGCCTATACACAAAGTAATGGCCATATACCCTATGCACGCAATTAATTAGGGCCACACTGCACCCAAGAATTTTTGGCCTGGCAACCAAACTTTACGTGAAATTTTACATTAAATTCGGTGGATACAAGTTGTAATACCCATTGACCAAGATCCAGTGGGCCCATATATTCCAGTTGGTGGATTAAATGGGTTTTCAGTGCAAAAGCTTTAGTCCAAATTAGGGCATTCATCCCCCAACCTCTCAGAAGAAAAAAAAAAAAAAAAAGAAGGGTGGGGGTGGTGGGGAAATGAGGCTTCAACTTAATTAGGGTTCTATCCATGCTTCCTACTAGCTGCCCAATTTCAAATTGAATTATATTAGGTCAACCTGGGCTCAAATTTTGGGAGGATTATAGATTGGTCCAGCTATGGGCAAATAATTGCACATCAATTAATGACTATATATTAACTTCATAATAAATGAGTACTAACTTAATTAAGAATAACTACTAGCTATAATTACTTGCCGGATAAAACTTGGCTCCTCACAGTCACAATGGAGGAGCAACTCCTCCTCCCTTCCACTCATATTATGCTACATATCTAATAGAACAAATGAAAATTGATTATGTACATGTATCCTTATATTATGTTATTATAAACTGCGTCTATATATCCATGTATATATATTCATGTGTCCAAATGAATATGAATATGTGTTCATATATTTGTATTCACATATCCATATGTCCGTATCCACATATCTATATTTTTAAAAATAATTATGACACGTGGCATAATATAAGTGGGAGGGATGAGGAATTGCTCCTCCATTGTGAGGAGCCAAGTATTGTCCTTATTTGCCCGTACGTAACTGAACCCATATATCTTTAATTTCCCCGATTTTTTTAAAACTTTTCTAAGACCCACTAGCTGAATCAACGCTCTTGTAGGTCAACCTCGCATAATAGAAGTATGGGGGAAGCCGGGAGGCTACCAAGAGCGCCCTCATTCCTTTTGTATATATGAGCTTTCCCCATTTTCTAAGTAATTTGGGAAAATGTAATTAATTCAAGACACATTATGTCAACCCTTAGTTTTCATGCATGGAGATGCGTCCAGCATAAAGCAAAGTAGACAATATATATTTTAGAAAGGAAAAATCTCCCATAAGATCAAAGTGATCATCTACTTGGAGAGAAAAGTCAGGGGTGGGGCATGTTGCATGGGGGGGTTTTCTTTGTCAAAATACACAGTTGGGGGTGCATTAATTGTCACTACATGCTTTTGTGCATAAGAAGATGAACATATTTAAAACCCCTTCTCAACTGTCCTCTAATTCTCTTAATCATGTTGGACCTTTGCAAACTCTATATATATGTCCCTCCTTTGAGCCCCCACTTCTCATCGAATCAAAGTCATCTTTTACTATTACTAACATATTGAGCAAAAGATGGCTTCAAGGGTGCTTCTTCTTGTGCTTCTTGGTGCACTTGTTTGCGCCACTAGTGCTAGGAACCTTTTGAGCCAAAGGCCTTTTGAGCAAAGGGTTCGTTTGAGGATGAGAAATCACTCTTTCGCCGCCCTAGATATGGTGGTGGGCTAGGTGGTGGAGGTGCTGGTGGGTTTGGAGGTGGCGGCGGTGGTGGTTTGGGTAGAGGTGCTGGTGGTGGAGCTGGCTTTGGTGGGGGTGCTGGTGCAGGTGGTGGACTTGGTGGGGGTGGCGGGGGAGGGTTTGGTGGTGGCGGCGGTGGTGGAGGAGGACTAGGTGGTGGGTCGGGTTTCGGAGGGGGAGCTGGTGGGGGGTTTGGTGGGGGAGCTGGGGCTGGTGGTGGACTAGGAGGAGGTGGTGGTGGAGGGTTTGGCAGTGGTGGGGGTGGTGGACTTGGTGGGGGAGCTGGTGGAGGATTTGGTGGTGGTGTCGGTGGTGGAGTTGGAGGTGGATTCCCTTGAGGACTTTGTGCATGTCTCCAGACGTTACTACTTACTAATATTTTCCTCCCTAGGCAATAAGTTGTAATTGTTATGTAATGGTTTCTTACCAAGCGTTTTCATCTTTGTTTGATATCTATTCCAATTGTTAACGAAGAATAAGCTCCTTAAATTAAAAATTACAAATTACGTGCTTTTTTTTTTTGTTTTCGTTGCATTAGTGCAACTATGAATGTTGAATATAGAGACGGATTGGAACGCAACATAAGGTTCACGACAACCAGCTGGGTTTGTAAACAAGCCAAGCTTCTTCTTTTTTTTCTCTTGTTTTAGGTTTTTCAGCTATTGAGGTGTTGATACTTTTGATCTGACCATTTCCGATCTCATGCATATGAGACCATCCATGTACTTTAGCACTCAATTAGTAAGAAAAATCCAAGTGGGCAACTAATCCCTTGGAAATGCAAGGAATTAAAATGAAAACCTTTTGTTTCTTGAGATATAAATACCAAAACCAATTAAATTATCCCTCAATGTTTAATACAAGTCAAATTGGATTAAGGCAGATGAGTTTTTATGAAGCTCGAGTCCAAAATCAGAACAGTTAGTAGTGGATTTGAATGAGTTTTTAGTCCCCAACCCAACCAAAAAAAACAAAACAAAAAAAAGTGGGGGGGGGGGGTTGGTTTGGGTTGGCGCCTCAGAAAAAGAAATTAGGGTTACCTAGGGCCACCAGGCGATGAGTGCTATCGTGCTCTTGGGGTGGCCCCCTTCTAAAATTCTCAAGGGAACGGCTAATGCAACCTCCCAAAGGGTTAAGTTGCCTCCCATTTTTTTTAATTAAAAAAATTATTATGTGAAATTACCAAAAAGGGCTTAACCCTCACCCATCCCCTCTCCCGCACCCCTCCTCACCGGCGACCTCTCTCCCGCACCCCTCGCCGGAAAAAATGGAGGTATTGAAAACAAAACCTCCCTCGCCGGAACCCCGCACCCCTCTTCTTCCTTCTTCCTCTTCCCTCTTCTTCTTTGCTTTTTTTTTTTCTTTCCTTCCCAAAACCACTCTCCCGCACCACTCGCCGGAAAAAATGGAGGTTTTGAAAACAAAACCTCCCTCACCGGAACCCCGCACCCCTTTTTTTCCTTCCTCCTCTTCCCTCTTCTTCTCTGCTTTTTTTTTTTTTTTTCTTTTCCTTCCCAGAACCCCTCTCCCACACCCCTCGCCGGAATCCCGCACCCCTCACCGGAACCCCGCACCCCTCTTCTTCCTTCCTCCTCTTCCCTCTTCTTCTCTGCTTTTTTTTTTTTTCTTTCCTTCCCAGAACCCCTCTCCCGCACCCCCTTCTCGTCGGCAGCCCTCCCTCCCCATCGCCGGAAAAAATGGAGGAATACACAGATCTGACCACAGAGGAAAAAAAACAAAAAAAAAAAAAAAAAAGAAGAAGAAGAAGAAGAAAGACAGAGAAAGAAAGAAGAGGAGAAGAAGAGCGAAGGTTGCCGGAAAAAATGGAGGAACACAGATCTGATAGATCTGACCAGCAAAGGAGAAAAAAAAAAAAAAAAAAGAAAGAAAGAAAGAAAGAAAGAAAGAAAGAAGAAGAAGAAGAAGAAGAAGAAGAAGAAGAAGAAGAAGAACAGGAAAAGAGTTGCCGGAAAAAATGGAGGGCGCGCCGTCACCGTAGCCCTTCCCCCCGCCAGTCGTCGGTCGCCGGTCACCGTCGCCGTCTCTTCTTCTTCTTCTCACCGGTCGTCACTGCCATGGTGTGGGGTGAGTGAGAGGGGTGGGTGAGAATGAGGGGTAGTGAGGTCTTTGAGAGGGGTGGGTATATATTTTTGGGGGGTGGGGATAGCATAGGGGGGCAACTTAACGCTTTGGGGGTTGCAATAGCCGTACCCAATTCTCAAACCCAAGCCCACGAGCTGAGTCCACACTCTTTGTTTGCAACTTGACCTCACCGTGATGCGTGTTTCCCACTCTCGCTAGAAGCACGTGAAAAGATAACAATTATCTTTCAAGCTAAAAAAAAAAAAAAAAAAAAAAAAAAAATCTTACTCCCTTCCGACATTATCCACACTTGGCTGGAGCACATACATGCTGGAGATGAATTAATCAGATTCTTGGAGAGGGGAGAAAGGAAATAATTTTGAGCTGAATTTCATTATGGGCTGTATCAATTGTCACTCGCCATTCCTTCCCTTACTATCACAGAACAAACACAAGCAGCCGCAGCAGCAGCAGCAGCTGAAGACATCTAAACTGCTTTGGCTCTCTAGCAATGAACCAAATAGGCTTCTACAGAGGCAAAACATTTCTTCACTGGTTCCTCTGAGGACCAAGGCTGTCCCCACTTCTCTTGTTCTTGGTGTCACTTCTCCGGCCAAATCCGGCGACATATCTGTCTTCCTTCAAACAAGGTAAGTTTTTCACATGCCCTTAGCATTGTACTGAAACCTATGCACATCCCTTTTCATGCCGACAAGCTAACATCTAAAGAAAAAAGGAAAAAGGGGGTTATTTTCACTCTCTCTTCATTTCATTGTATGATTAATCCAACCAAGAAAGTGTTTCAATGGGATTACAACCTAAAAGAGACTACTTACATTGATTTAGGGTTTGCTGCATATAAAGTGTTTCATCAATTCTTTTTCCGATTTTCTTTCTCTTTATTGTATTCATTGAATCTCTCATTGGTCACAGTGCAGTACTTCTGTTTATGTACTGGATTGCCAATTTCGTGGTGCCAGATATTATCTTGAAATATTTCCAATTAGATAAGACAAGCGAAGAAGAGAAGCCTAATGATAATAGTCCCCTGGAAGACAAAAAAGCAAGCACGCCCGTAAGCGGTACGCAAAGATCTCAAGCGAAGACACGGGGCTTCAACAGCACCAAACCATGACAACATACTGAAGCGGCCTGGCATTCTCTTTGGTTTCATCCTGTCATCGTCACACTTATTTTTTTAGCAATAAAATTTTGTTCATGATCTAACTATCTTCTCATAGTCTATCACAAACTTCCAGGACCCTGAAATTGAAATTACACCAAAATCTAATCAGTACATAGAACTCAGTTCATTGAGACCAAAACGCTTTTCCATTTCTTCATTTCCTTTTCAAATCAAAACAATAAATAATCACATTTTGCAAATGGCAATCCCGCCATTAACTGGTTGTTGTAAAACAATTTACAATTACCTAAAAAAGCAAAGAATGTTTACACAACTGTCCAATCATTTTCATCCAGATAAATAGTTCTGTCAGCTGGGGATGCACTGTCAGGCTTGGGAGGCTTCTTTGAGAATAAAGATGACTTGCCATCAAAGAAACTAGAGAAAGACTGGCGCGTCGGGTTTTCTTCGGTGTTCTTCTGGTCTTTCAGTGCTGGTTTTCCTGGGTGTCTGTCCTTGCCACCAAAGTAGAGGCTAAGCCTCTTAAGCCGACTTTTTGGTTCACCAGCAGAGGTGGTTACTTCTTCTGGCTGCTTCATGACCTTTAGAACTTCTTCTGGTCGGAGTAACATTGTCTCCACTGTCTCGTACACCTATACCAGGGATCTAACTTATGAATTCCAGCAAATCAACAACCTTAAGTACCAAGTAACAACATCACTATTTTTAAAATAAAACATATCAACCCTTGCTTTCATGGAGATATGTTTGATATAGAACAAAGCAGACAATATTTCAAGAAAATTTTTTTACTTTCGGATTAAATGTAGCACACAAACCACATGCATTTTTAGTGCTCCCATTAAATTTTGTCTCATATCGCCAATTATCACCAAGAAACATTCCCCTCCACCCCCACCCGGTGCACCTGGCGAGGGGGTTGCAGGTGGGAAAAAGAGGGAAGAAACAACAAGAAGAGTTAAAAAAAGTTTATGGCACGTAGAGGAACCAGTAGCAAGTTCAAGAGTACAGTTGAAAAAAAGTGCATGAAATATATTCAACGCCAGCGGATGTCTATGTCCAACTAAATAAGCTTAGAGCAATGCTATTTGACCCCAAAAAAATTGGGTCATTGAGTACTTCCTATAAGGTTACAGATATCCAATCAGTAATCAGTTGTACAACCTACCTGACAAAGATCATCAACTTTCTCACTCCTGTTAGGGCCTTGACAAGTGGCAACAATGTAATCTTTGCACTCATAGAACAGCTTTGATAAGTTGCTGTTTGTGGATAGCATAGCCTCAGCAACTACAAATCCTAAACCAAGCTGAAAATTTAAGAAAATAAGACATCATTAGGAGACTATGCATAATAATAACAGGCTACCAATATTCCTGTCCTGTTAAGGAAGAAAAAGGCAATAGCATAGACTTCAATCAAATGGACGCACCAAATTGCAGGATAATAATTCCACCCAAAACAATTCAGCATGTCAAAGCAACATCATGGAAGAATTGGACAACAGCACTCTATAGGCATATTAAATAAAAAGGGGTCAAAAAGAGTAAAAGTGAGACAATAATACGAAAGACATCTCCTTTTAATCTCCCAAACTCCCCCTTACCAAATTCAACTAAAAATCAAGTTGAAGTTACTTCCTTTAGTAATCACATAAAGCACTACTGTTGCTTCACATGATAAAATTGAACATCGCCTGGAAAACATTCATAATTGTTTACTTGAAAGTCGTTCTTCTATGAAGTTTCTTCCATAAACATGCATTAAAGTCAACTCCAGATAATATGGGTGGAAAGAGCACAACAATAAACATATTAAGACACACACGAATAATCACCATATTAATTGAATGAGTCAATCATTAATATTTTGAAGTCAACATGAACAATGAGGCTATGCCTCCATAAAGAGCCAATGAACCATTGCTGTTCAGTTTTCTTAAACACAAAGTTAACTAGCTGATGAATGATGATAACAGAATGTGGTACTTGAATGAATCTATCCGGGTATCTAAAAACACAAATTTTCTAACTGTTCTGATACTGAAATTTATGCCATGCAAGTGACACGAAGCTAACTAGGTGATGAATGATGATAACAAAATAGGCCTTGAATGAATCTGGATATCTAAAGACACAAATTTCGCAGTCTAGTAGATGACAATTATTTGTTCGGAGATACTGAATTACTGACTCACAAGTAAACCTAACAAAATGAATGTTCATGATATTAGCAATATAAAACATATTGAAAGTAAAAAATAAAATAAAATAAAAAACAATCAAGCATAATAAAATCAACCAGAGAACTTACCAAAGAAACAAAAAGTTGTTCAAAAAGCTCAGAAGGTGAGATGCCTTCTAAGACATTCAGAATACCTTCCCTACAGGAGAAATAACCATGCTGTTCACGTTAAATGGCTATATTAATCTAAAGTAAAACTTTAAAAAATTAATATTTTATAATAATCCTTCCAACTTACACTGCCAGATCCTCTTCAAAGAGGGGTGTCTGTTTAACAGCTGGTACAGGTTTGGCTGTTTCCCACAGTTCACGCCACAGATTTCCTGGACATCAATGGGTTATCATTTATCAGAGCAATTTCATAATGTGATTCCAAATCATTTTCAGCATGTGTTCATATAAATATGGATAATTTATAATCATCCTTTATTAAGTCATAAAGGATATATAACCAAACTCCTACTTTTTAAAACAACAGCTAATAAAGTTAAAACAAAAATTAAACTTAGATGCACTCCTGGAAATACTGTTAGCACCTAACCTACTACTACTTATGAACCCAGTCACTCAGTCATTTGACAAATGCTGATGCCCATGTGAAAAAACAGAACAAAGTTAACTAGGATAAGATGTTACAGTAACCTTTTTTCTTATGATTAAACTATTCTTCATCATGCACATTGACTATGACAACTACAATGCAACAATATTCTTTATGCAGTAGACAACGGATTAAGGGTTTGACCTTCTTTTTGCATTCGACTACTTAGTTGACCTCTTGTAGACAATAAATCACCATCCATCAAAGGTGTCCTTAGCCTCATTACCCAGCTCAGTTTCTGTCCAATCAGGGGGAGAGTGCCATCTAACAAAATCTTCTAAAATGCAACCTGGATTTGCAGCCTAACAACATGATAATTAACATAACTTAATTAGATTAAATGCTGGACACTATAAAGACATTTTTACCACAATATCAAGCCAATTAGGCATAAAAAAGAACCGGAAACAATGTAAAAATATCTTCATCAAAAAATTACCTTGAAAGCCTGCATGTCAGAGAGGAGTTGAGAACACCCAGCACCAACACTGAGCATAAAAAAAATCAGGAAACTTGTCAACAAATGCCTAGTGGCAAGGAATCTTCTTTTTTTTTTTTTTAACTTGGTAATATAAAATCAGCGATCTTTTCTTTTTTGTTTTTTGTTTAAAATTTCAGAAGTAACAAAGAGCAGATATTCACAAAACAAAGTAAGCTTCTTTTATAGTCTCTTTCAGAAAAATAATACTCTGTAATAAACCCATCAGTGGCCAGGAAGCTTCTTTATCATTTACTGATTTTTAAAATTACATCGAATCAGATATCTTTTCAAAAAAAAAAAAAAAATGAAGATTCATCTATTGATTTGCAACACGTCCAAGTTATGGTCATAACTTTCTCATATCTAGCTTGAATCACGCACTTTAAGGCTCATTGAATAGAAAACTGAATAAAGATACTATCAAGAGTACCAATAACCATGTGATGGCATATGTGTAAATCAGAAACTTCTCTAAATATTGCACTTAGTGCATCCACACTGAATCATGTTATCAAACTTGATCAATGTCTCAATGACTCCTGCATCAATAAGTAGTAACTCTTAAGAGAGAAATTTGAGCATTGACTCAACCTTTTGGGTATGGCCAATTATATACAAGTTTGAGCCTCTCAAGTATTTCAAGTTCAAAATTAATGGTTCAAATTTTAAAAGGGTTGTGTGAGGCAACCATAAGAACCTCAAATCAAACTGCCATTATTTACAAAAACTTCATAGTGTATAGTCAAAATGTTAAGTAGATAGACTTCTTGTAGAAAAAATAATAAAGAGACAAATGGATTGGGATCTGAAAATAGCAGACCAGATTAAATAGCATTTAGCCAATACACTAACCTCCCCGTTCGTAGCACAAACTCTTCTGTTTCTTTGATAAGATCTTCAGTAAGCAAAGGTCCTTCCTACATATGTACAGATTTAGACAGATGTGAAGAACAGGGGAATCTTAAAAAGTTCAAAAAGGTAATTATCTTTGGCATAATGTATTAACCAAACCTGAGTAATGGGGGAATATACAGGTTCGCCAGTTTCCAACATTGTTAAATTTTCAGATAGATGATCAGCTCCCAGTCGAAGAACAAGTTCCCCAGTGCTAACTCTAGCATACAGAACGGGGCTTGCAGGAACCATGCCCCCAGAAACAGCTGATTCTTCAACATTTGAACTGGCTCTTCCTATTACCGAATCTAATGATTCAGTGGCAATAATGCGACGCCTTTTCCTGGAAACACAACAATTGATAACCTGCAACTGCTGATATAAAAGACAGGAACTTAGATCCGGAATCTCGTCCAGAGGAATGCCAGGTATATGTCGTCCTTCCAACCAAAGTCTTCTCAGCTGCATGCATCAAAAGATTTACCGCAAAGATTCTTAAAATTGGACCATCCAAATCAGTGCATCTTATGTAAATGTTGAATCTCATCAAGATTTATTAGTAAATTCAGGGTCCTTTAAGGCATGCCTTCCAAACTTTTTGATTCATCCCATGCTCGAATGTGAGAGATTAGAATGCTAGAGGTCGATTAATGTGGAAACTCGCATTGGGCATTCTCTGGTGCTCATGGAAATAAGAAAATTCTCCTTTTTAATGGTATGGAAGCATCTTGCTTATGTGGAAACTCGCATTGGACAGTAGGTTTGTCTCTCATGTTGCTTTTTGGTGTTCAAATGTTCAATTATGTCAGAATTTAGAGAAAATATATAAATAAGTAAATTCATGCAACAAAATTGTCCATATTGTATATTCATACACACACACAGGAATTTGTTTTTTAGAAATGTGTAAATTTATTGACATAAATCAGATGTTGAGAGAATTGAAGAACAAGCAGCAAGAAATTCAAACTAACTGCAGTAATCCTTTATTATCAAGTAAACCATATTAGTTCAGTAATTTGAGTTCCATAATGCACTTACTTCAGCAACAACCCTACACCAAAATAATGCCATTTTCCGCAAGGTCTTGAAGCTTCCAATAACTTCAGAGAGCTTAACAACAAAGCTTTCAGGAGGAGCACCATGAATATCTCTTGGCAAAGATGTCATGGCAGTATGTGTCTCTAAACCACTAGTGATCTTCCTCCTAAGGAAATGTCCCTCTGCGAATATCTTGTAGATATTACAATGGAAGTGAAAGATCATCAAGGGATAAGGCAAAAAATAAAGTTGGCAAATTCATCCTAGGGAAAGATACTTTCACCAGGTCAACAAATATGCATTTACCTGCATCAAGAAGTGAATGGATCAAAGACAAAACCTTCTCGTCACCACCAAACTCAGGTGTAAACTTCTCCTCCTTGTCACGGAGAACTAATGACTTCACTGCAGATAGGCTCAAGCCCGCCCTCTCCCTGACAGGTGAAGAATCTCTGGATGATGCCATAAAATTTTTCATTGACTTAAACTTTTTCCCAGCCCTGCCGAAGGGATGAAAAAAAAATTGCATAAGAAGGTAAAAATATATTGTGCATGCTGAAAATTTTGAAGTTATTAATCTATTATAATGCAATATATAATAGAAGAGAATTTAGGTTACAACCATTAACTTGATTACTTTATACTCTGATATTATGGTGAAGCATACATTGTATCATAAATGCCATCTAACTAGAGAATGAATCCATAAGAAGCAGGTATGTCATATAAGTAAATCACCTCAGGAAAGAAAGGAGGGGGCGAGGACAAAACAAATTCATCGCAACAACTCTAAGCATCTGAAATTTTGAATATCTTTATATATATATATATATATATATAAGGAAAAAAAATGTATATATTATGCTCTTCTTCAGAAAATGCAACAATTGTGAATGGTTGACAAGTTCTATGGAAAATTATCAGCAAAGCAGGACACCTAAGGCAAGGACTTGTGAAAATGCCAGCAACAAGAACTTACTCCAATGCAATAGCTAATTGCTTCATGACAGATGATGAAGGAATGTTATCCGTGGTGGTGGCATTTAAACCTCCTACCGGGGAAACCATCTCTGGACCCTAAAAAACAAAATAAAATAATTTTTTTTATAAATTAAAAAATAAATAAACATGCTGTTTTGAGACAAATGCCAATAATTGTCTAATTAATCCACATATCTTGAAGGCTGACATATTCAATGATAAATTTATATGAAGTATCGTCTCACCTTTGGTTCAGAAACACTTCTCGGGCTCCTTGGGCACAAATTTTCATCAAAAATCGGAAAAGACATGTTCGAATTATCAGCTTTCTCAGTATCTTCAACTCCTTTTTTCCCTATTCTTATGTTCTTGAATCTATCATGCCAATCCTGTTTTGTCCCTATTGGTGCAGGTCTCCACCTTAAATGCTTTGATTCATGATGAGGCTGTATCATTGCATTTTCAATCATAACAATTCATCGACAGATTGATAAATATTTCAACATAACGATAATTCATGCCTAATTGAAACCTTTGAAATTAAATAGGTTCCGTTGCCAGTCGACACATAATAGATAGGGACTGAATTTCTCTTACACTCTATTTGGTTGGTGGGAAAAATGTTAAGGGTATGAAGATAAAATTAACCTTAAAATTGCTCAACTAAGCATATTACAACTATTTGGCTTAATCGAGGGGAGCTCTTCATTTTTTGATAATTCAACTTTCCCCACAACCAAACAGATGGTATTGGGCATTATTATTATAAGCTTGGCCCTAGAACATGGTATATATTTGTGCATAAACGAAACCTTCGAAATTAAATAATTCTGTAGCCAGTCACCACGTAATAGTCATCATATATATAGGAATTGAATTTTCTCTTGAGCTTTGTTTGGTTGATGACAAAATGTAGTAAAGGGTATGAAGAAATAAAAATTGACTACAAAAATGCTCAAGTGGGCATATTACAACTAATTGACCTAGTTGAGGCGAGCTGCTCATTCTTCAATAACAAAAATAACATTTTAAGGGTTAAAATAAAAAAGGATGAGCTGGATACGGTCCTAATATTCGTTCTTTTTTATAGAAAGTGGACACTCTCAAGACTTGAACCTGTGCCTTTGCGCTCGGTAGCCCAAGACTTTTACCATTGCATGAATGGGCATCAATAGCAAAAATAACATAAACTATGAAATGAATTTTATTTTATTAAATTTTCCCAGAAACCAAACAGAAGGTATTCCACCATGCTCAGCCCCAAGACATATATATATATCTATCAAAAATTAAAGAGCTTGATCCTGCATTTTTTAAAATCAATAGCAGTAAAATTAAACTCGAAATAAATTATGATATATATGTGTGTGTGTGTGTGTGTGTTTGAATGTACCTTTGGCTCGCCGTCGTTGTCCGGAGACTCGGATTCCGATTGCTTTTTGGGATTGCCAGGCGATTGTCTATCAGAATCTTCTCCGATTGAAGATACATGAATATTCGTGCCAGATTCATAATTTTCAAAAGTATCAGTTAAAAGGGTACTGTAGTTAAAAGAAAAGAAAAAAAAATTTGTGATTGAGGTTAAAAGGGAAATTTTTAGAAAATTCGTGTACCTCGATGATCGGATTTTAAATCGGATTTAATATCGGTGAGAACCCTCTCCGCTTTAGCTGCCGCAGAATGGAAGGCTGTCCTTGCTTTGGACACAATGGAGGACGCCTCCATTTCGGCTCCTGGGTGCGTGGGTTAGAGGAGAGAGAGAGAGAGAGAGAGAGGTGTCACGAAAATGGGGGCATGATTGCAGGGAGAGAGAGAGAAGGAGGGATGGTGGAGATGATACCAGAGTTGTGAGAGAGAAAGAGAGTGAGTTTTTCTAGTTTTAAAAATAGATTAATAAATATTTATCTGCTTATAATATGTCAACCCATAATATTCTACGCTAGCACTTTCAATTAGGATATGAATAAAAGAGAGTTTCATACTTTATTGCTTCCTCCTTTTTTGCCATTTTTCTTTTCTTTTTCTTTTCTTTTTTTTTTGTTCTTTTTTTTTTTCTTTTAATTCCAAACAACATAAAAAAGTCCAAACCTCAAAACAGATATAGCAGCTAATCATACAGAGTTATTTTCTTAATTAGTTGATGAAGTTGTCATGTTACTTGAACAAATGAATTTCTACCCTTTAACATTTTTCTTTTTAATGCATAAAACTATAAAAGTTTTGAATCCCTTCTTTGTTAGAGGTACGGAAAGAAAAATGTTGAAAAATACCTATAGGCCTACTAATTTCTTTTTGTCAAATATAATTGTCAATGTGACTAATGACAAATTAATAATTTATAAACATATTGATAGAAATAGCTAACAAAAATATTTGGGCCATATAGCATAATTCTCGTGAATTGAGTTTGTCAAATGCGGGCACCTTCATCCCTATTCATACGAGTTTTACAATCTATATAGGTTACTATGATATGGAAGTCAAGAAATGTGCTAAATTATCATATAAGCCTTTGGGTACTTGTTCAAGTCTTCTATATTTTACATCAGTGTCTTATCACCATTTTCGAATTAAAAAAATCAAATCGAATCACATACAAGTAAAGTATTGGTGGAATGAGTCGGATGTGTGGGTTGTACTTGAAATTCCACACTCCCTTGAAAAATTAGGTCCTTTTTTTTTTCTTTTTCTTTTTTTTGATTTATGTAGTTTGCTACAATGATATAAACCACATAATATTTCCTCTTTGAAAGGACCCGTATTTTGGGATTTCTTTAAATATATGAGAGTTCCTCAATATGCTCACGAGCACATCCTTATCATTGTCAATATGACTAATTTGACGAAATGTCATGTAAATTATGTTCACACACAACATTGGCATTCACACACAACGTGGCGTGTGCGCGACTTGTACGGGTTGGCAATTCAACATGGAGGCCATTTATATAATGCTCGAGCAAGTTAAAATTTTAGTGGATACACGAATGGGATGAAAGGCAAATCAGCAAGTGGATGCATTCTGTGATATTTTGAGAGCAAGAACCTTTCATGTTTGAGATGCTTCCCATTTTAAGCAACCTTATTTCTCGCAAATGTGATGACAATTAAAACTCATCTCACAGATAAATATTTTCCAACTTTACACCAACTTTAATGTGGACATTTTAGAAATATAAGAACATAATCACGGCGCTGAGAATTTCACAAAAATATTTAGGTCTTATTCATTTGTCGAGTTAGTGGGATTTGAATGACTCCATTTGTGCAACAATATGGCTTCTATGACATAAATTCATTAGTGTTTTGAATATGCCACTTAAAGAAAAAGCTTGAACTATCACCAAAATTGGACTTTTTTTTCTTTCTTTTTAAAAATAAAAAAAATTGTCAGTAAAGATATTTAGGCCAATCTGTTTAGTTTCTTAGAACAAAGGTAAGGTCACTTTCTATTTCACGTTAGTTAACACTCGTGAGAAACTTGATCGGTAACAAATCGTAAAAAAGAGTGAAAAATCCACCCTTTGACAGTTCAACTAATAAAGGCGAATTTGTAATTGTGTGATTAGGTGCACGATTTCCAATTTGATTCTCCATTAAGACAATCCAAAATTTAAGTGGAGGCTGTGACGATAAATTGTTGCACTAGTCTCTTAGGAAGTTTAGATTTCATAGGTGACTCCGAAATACTTATTTTCCACTGTTAAAAAATAAAAAGAAAAATAAAAAGAAAAAAAGAAAAAGGGTGAGTGAGAAGTGCTGGAACCCAAAACCTTCAACTAATTAATTGGATTATAAACTTGGTTGGGGCGATCCCAAAAACAAATCCTTAAATTATATGTGGATCAGAGGCTAGGGCATGATGATTATTCTAGTCTATTGATCATTTAATAAGTAACAATGTAATCCAGGTTCATCTATCAGCTATGACGTTAACGCAGCCAATGCATGACTGCCACGTACGCATTCATAGAACGTATATTGGGTTAGGGAATCCGGACAGAACCGTGTGAAACGTACACAGGAGGCCAACAGTGATCTCTTATTTTAACAAGTCAACTTGCAAATTAAAGGATGCTCTTAATTAACTGATGAAATTTGTCTTTGCGTTGGGCTTAGTCTAATTAAAAAATTTCCCTATCAAACAAAAAATATTTAGAAATTAAAAATTAATATAGACGAGTGCCGGTTTAGTACTGCATCCATGGTGAGAGAGACTTGACAATATGGTTTGCAAACTATTAGAGGAGGCGGCACACACTATGTGCATGAACACGTTATCCTACTATTATCATTTTTAATACCATTTAATTATTCATTAGCACAACTTGAAGATATGAATCAATAATTTTTGAGATTTAAGTTTTAAGGAGCGAAAAGTATTAGATTTGCTTTTTCACTCTTTCTTGGAACTAGTCATCAATTTGGTTTATCCTATGGGTGTGTTTGGCTTGTGGGAATGGATTAATGGGAATGGGCATAACATTCCTAAGAGTTAGATTCCCACGTACCAAACGCACCCTATGCGTTAAGTGACACAGAATGAACGATAATCTCATCAGTGTTCTATAGGATTAGTCACACCAAAGCTAATATATAAAAGGGCTCAAACATCTTAACTGTCAACAAAAAAAAAAAAATATATATATATATATATAAGAGAGTGATGTGCATTATTAATGAGAGCTAGTATGTTTGACAAGATTTTTTTATGGATGTTGATTTATTTATTTATTTGTTTTTAAAGTAGGTTGATGGATGATGATTTTGTAGACTAAATCCATTCACTATGAGAATTTTAATTCACAATCTTTTGTCACTATCAAAACAAAAGCAAAATAAAAAATTAAAAAAAAATATTAATATTTTTATTAATTTTTAATTTGTCATTATCATATCAACTGATTAGTAGATAGGTTTAGCATTCTTCAATTTGTTATCGCTTATAGGAAATGACAGTCTTTAATCGTTATGGTAATAGGAGTACTTATTTATTTGATAATACTAATTTATATGTTTCAAACTAAATTTTGAAATGTTATGGCAGTCATCTTCATCTTTCCAAATTCAAGAAAATCGTCGGGTTCACATTGCATTTGGCAAGTTTTTAGTTTAATAATCTATCTTATACTATAAAAGAGAGTTATCCTTACAGTCAGCATTGGGTGACATGGAGCCTTCACCACCTTTCCCTCAAAAAACTAATCCTCTCATCATTTTTAGGCTTACACTACATAATCTTAATGACATCAACTTTTTTTTTTTTTTTTCCTTCCTTCCCCATACAGTTTTTCTCTCTCTCTCCCTCTCTTCCCTGTACACTCTTTCTCTCCCTTCTTCTCTCTCTCTCTCTCTTTTTTTTATTTTTTTCCCTTCCTTCCGTCTCTGTTTTTTCTTTGTTTTTTTTCTTTTTTTTTCTCATTCTTTTTCCCTTCTCCCATTCGCCTCTCTCTTTCCTCTCTTATCAGTTTATCAGGTAGACCGGTACATATTTTCTCTCTCTCTCTCTCTCTCTTTCTCTCAACCATCTCAAATTTTGAAATGAAAATTTTAGGCCCATATCAAACTCTCTCTCTATTTCTTTGATCAATAGTTTCTTCTTTGAATTTAAGGTTTAAATTTCTCAAAGAGGGTTCAAATTTTAAATCAGTTCTCATTGATTTTTTTTTTTTTTTTTTTTTTTTGTTCCCGGGCATCGCCCGGGGTTTCTGCTAGTAAGCTCATAAAACAAACTGCATTTGTTGTCCGAACCAAATGCTAACTTCAGACAATGAATAATATATATATATATTTTTTACATCAATTCAGATAATATTTATCACCGGCTGCTTATGGGATACCGCACTCACAAAATAAATATTTTAAGTTTGGTCAACGCGGGTGAGGTCATGGATGTATGAGTGCATCACCCACATGTTGTATTTTAAAAACAAATATAATCATGGACAACAACTATTACAAGTTAAAGCAACCATTATATATGAAAAATTCATCCTAATCTCAATCTCATATATATATATATATATATAGGATGATGATCAGGTAAGCACGTGCTGATATAACTTATATCAAAACCTGTATTGGGAGTTGTACCTTATGCATCAGTAAGATATAAGGTGCATTGAAACAATGCAAGGGGTACAACCCCTAATACATAGTACTGATGTAACTTACATTAGCATGTGCTGATGAGATCACCTCTGTGTATATATATATATATATATATATATATATATTATAGAGAGAGAGAGAGAGAGTTGTTCTCATGCGAGATATTCTAGACTATCTTGCATGATCACAATTGTTTGTGGTCAACATCATAAACACCTGATATCAATAGATTATTATGATTGTAGAGGATATTTAAAATACCCTGCACATGATCGTAAGTCTATTGAATGATTTTATTATTATTTTGGTACTTTTAATTTTTTATT
Source organism: Liquidambar formosana (assembly GCA_039720395.1). Taxonomy (NCBI): domain Eukaryota; kingdom Viridiplantae; phylum Streptophyta; class Magnoliopsida; order Saxifragales; family Altingiaceae; genus Liquidambar; species Liquidambar formosana. Next base: position 4,876,636 of record CM077834.1, read on the forward strand.
ATTTCAAGCATTAGGGATTTATTTGCTTATCGTGAGTAGTTTTTAAAGTTTAGATAATTACATTTGAGTCCTTTAAAATCATATTGATGGGGTGTTATGTCAATTGGATTCCATATAACATTTCTCATTTGCTAAGGGTTCATTTGGGCATTCAAATAAAGAGTATTGAAGACAAAAATTCATCACTTTGAATGAAAAAAATTAAAGAGAATGATATTCATCATCACAAATAATAATATAAATTTAAAATAGTGACATCTCAATAATTTATTAACACCTACGAGGATAGCGTGGTTGATAAAAGGACTCTAGATCAGAAATTATAAGTATTGAATTCGAGTTTCCACTTTTTTATTATTAGATGTACGAGCTTGTAAGTGATTTGTCCATCACTAAGGAATTAGTTTACACCCAATGGCTTAGAGTATCCCTCGTTTGATAAAAAACAATAAATAAATAAAATGATCACATATCATCAACTACAGCGATGATTGCAACATTTTCAATAATCTTATTTTAAATTTGTGCCTTCAACACCATATAAAATACAATAAAATCATTGAATTTCTATTCCAACACCCAAACAAGCTCTTAGTAAATCCTCAAAAAAAAATTATAAATAAATAAATAAATACAACAAAGACGAACTTGGAAGAAAATAGGTAAGCATTGCAAAGTCGGGGGCGTAAAACGACGTCGGTTGAACAGCACTTGCTTTGCCGCGACTCTTAAATCCTTGTTTCGGAGTGGGAAACACTCTGCTCTATAACGTTCCTCTCTCTCTCTCTCTCTCTCTCTCTCTCCCCGTGTCTCTCTTCTCCGTGAGCAGCAAAGATGGAGGAATTTGACGAGACTGAAGCCGTTCCGCAGGTGAGTTTCTTCACCAATCACATCGCTTTCAATTCGGTTTGAATTTTCTCATCTTACTCGAAATGCAAAACACAATCCACATTTTGTGTGTGTGCATATATATATATATATATATATATATATATATATATATGCATATTCGTTATTTGAATTTTGTATGATTCTAGGTTTTATATTTTGACTAATGCATTGTAATCTGAACCTTATTGCCAGCATTTTTACCTGTTTTTCTTATGATAAATGCATTCCTTACTGTCTGTTTGGTTGATGAGAAAATGAAAGGAAATAAAGAAAAACTAAAACGACGACAAAACCTTATCGCCATTGTTATTTAACGATTTTATTCTGATTCACGCTTTCCTTACTATTTGTTTGGTTGATGATAAAAATTGAAAGAAAAGAGAACGGAGAAAAAAACGTGTCTAATGTTTATTATTTTCGTTTTCAATGAACGAAAATAATCAATTCAATGAAGCTAGATAATTGTATTAGACTCGATCGAGTGAAGGAAAATAATTTTTATTTTTATTTTTAAATTTTTTTGTTTTTCCTTTTGTGTGTGCATGCGCACTCGAGTGCGTTTCTGTTTTCTCAGGTCGCAGATAATGTGAACTTCCATTCGACATTTTTTATTTTTTATTTTTCTTGACAACCAGTGTCCAGAGGAGCCTCACTGCTTGATTTCAGCGAAAGCTGGTGAAAATTACTCTCTGGTTTCTGCATTAGAACACTTGAATATGGTTTTCTTTTTCTACTTTTTTTCCTGAATAACTCCTGTCATAATATGGAGGATAGTTGATGATGGTTGTCAATTTACACTAGATCATCATAGTTTCTGCCTTGTGTTCCAGCATCCATGCTAAGGGTTATTGTCAATTGCTAGAAACTAATGATTATTGTTAACAATGAGATCTATATCTGCCTCCTTTACATATTGTAAACACACCGAAGTCTGTAAATTGCATAAATGACTCGCTTACTATCTTTTGAACTTAATCCATTTATTTGGCTTCCTGTACAGGTCTATATGGCATGCATTCTTCATGGTCATCAGTGAGTTCTTAGTCCCGGAATTATGTTCTGTTAATGACCCCAACATGTCTTTGTTTTGTGTGTCAAAAGATAAAAGAACTGGTGGTCAAGAGATGACGTCTATAGAGATTGATGTTCTAATGGAAGCACATTTGATATATTAATGTGTAAAAACTAGTTTCCAGATTCACATGATGACTGTTCAGGAAATGCCTTTCATGATGTAGTTAGCCAAATTTAGCAACTGTTTCCTCTTTTCTCTCTGTCTCAACCCATATTCTTTTTGGCCTTTCTCTTCTCCTCATAACTCCCATTTGAATCCTGTTGCTCCTCCTTATGGGTGCAGTTGTTGGTCTTCATTGCACTCAACCAAATTATCTTCAATCACATTCTGACTTTCCCTTCTCCTGTTTTTGTTTGCTGCTAAGCCTACTTTGTTGCACATTTGTGGAAAAGCTCTACTAGCAAGAACTTTTTTTACTGTTCTCATCAAAATGGAACTGTTTTACCATTAAATAAGAAATTGAACTTAATGAGTGATATAGATGCAAATTGATACAATATTCATATTATTAAAAAGCCTTGTTATGTACAAGGTACTAGAAGTCCTAGGAATACATAATGTTCTCTACCTCTACTAATTAAAATGCTCAAATTGGTAATATACCAGCAAAAAGTAAGTATAATCAAAGATGTTGCTCATAATATATAGTTCATAGAACTAGCAATTTCTATTCTTGAATCCAAGTCGGATATATATAATTTTAAATTTATCACTTCACAAATTTTTTTTGCCAGAATAGGAGTTTCTTACTACGATTCCAGTATTCGCCAACTTCATGTTCTGGAAGTTTGGGAAGATGGGAGTGCGGACTTTCCCCTGATTGATCTGGGTACAATCTTCCTTTCTCCTTAATTGGAATGTAATTATTTCATATAGCTTCATCAGTTTGATGTTGTGTGTCTAATTGAAGTTAAGGATTCTGGATTGGCCTCACTCAAATTGTTTTGTGTTCTTTGTCTCATAATCTTCACTGATATCTGCTTTGGGATCTATTGGTACTTTTAAGACTTGTAGTTTCATGTAGCTTATGTATTGCTGATGACTAATGCTGGTTCAGTGAAATATCAAGCCAATCCCATGATCATATACACAAGCACTAAAAGTGAAGAATCCTTATTGTCTGCCTTACAACGAGGTGGTATGTTGCTCAGTACCTGGTTGACTTGCACAACTATCAGCTTGTGGCCCTTGTTTTACTATATAAATTGATGCAGATGGAATAAATCAGGCGCCAACTGTGAAGCTTATGAAAAGCTCAATATTCTGCTATGAGCAAGCATGGCACAGGTACGAAAAGTGTCCGCAAAATGTTGTAATGTGCTTTTGTTTACTAATTTTTGGAGTTATATTAACTTAAATAAATCTAATGGGTTGAAAAGAAATTTAGAACTAAAAAATCTAATGGGTTTAAAATAAATTTAGAACTAAAATATTCATTTGTCTCTCTTTGTTTGTGTAATTCAAATTTATAAAAACTAATCCTGAACCTATGTTTTGCGAGTGACACTTGGTTTTTATATTGTATTTTTGTATTTGATTTTCTCTCAATAAATCTACTTTATCTATTTCATTTTTAATGTCAATGGGAACATCAACCCTTTACCTCGGATGTGGAGGCCTTCTAGATCACGGTTTTCTTTTGTTATCTTAGAGTGAGATATATAATATTTGTTCTTGCCCTGTTAAATGGCCTCCACCCTAAAGGCTTTGAAGAGAAATTTTGATGTAAAACTTTAATGATTCCTGATGACTAAAAGAGGATATGAAATATTTTAAATGATCAAATTTCAGATTCATCAATTTTTTTGCACCTTAGACTGAAAAGCATATTATGGATAGCTAGGCAAGGGAACAAGCTTATGGAGTTGTAGACTTGAACTGGTAGAAATTGTTAACTTAGATGAGCTCATGCGACAATTGGATGGTTATGATTCTGAAAAAAATGAAACAACGTGCCAGCACATAGATGAAAGTCCCAATTTTTTTTGGACCTCTTTCATAATGATGTCCCTACACTTTGTGGACTTCTTTTCTTTTTAAAAGAAGGTGTGGTTACTGGAAGCTTTTGCTGGAGGGTTGTGTAAAAATTTAAGGAACGATTTTATTATTTATTTGGATCATTATTACATTCACTGAACATTTGTGACAGTTTTTTTAAATGATTGCATGCCTCCTCTGAACTAGTTTGGTTATTTGCAAATGGGTATAACCCTTTTTTTAATTAGTCTTTTCGTTATGGTTAACGGATTCTTCTGCACCATTGCTTGTACCAGAAAAGGTGTTTGTTCTCCGGTTCTAAAGGAACATAGTAAAAAGTAAAATATTTTCTGGGATATGCACTTGAATTTTCCTTGAAGGTGCTTAACCTTCTTGAAGCGAATGACATGTTCCACACCTTAAGAACACACTATGACAAAGTACTGACAAACACATTTTCTTGGTACAACCACTCTTGGTACCATATTGTGCACATTTTTTATGATGAATTTCTCATTCAGCATCTCTCTCTCTCTCTCTCTCTCTCTCTCTCTCTCTCAATTTTGGATATTACAGATTGATATACCTTCGAGTAACAGGGATGGATGATGGGTTAAGCATCAAGGAGAGAATTTGTTTCGTAAGTTAGAAATTTCATAGTATAACTTCTTGCTTAGTTCTCTCATATCCTATTGCAATGTTGTTTCCCAAGATTGCTTTTTTTTTTTTTTTTTCAAGCCATGGTCTAGACATAGTTATGCTATCTGCATTATTTTTATTTCTAATTTAACGCCTTACTATTATTGATGCATATCATTTCTGGCTGTTGACTTGACAACAGCAAAGCAAATGCCATCCTTCTTATTGTGGTTGTGCTGTCTGCATAATCTGTTGTTACTTTTTAACTGTTAAATTGTGGGCTTATTTGGGATGATTAATTTTCACAACAACCTTCATAGTTCAAATTCACTTTTGTAGCCATTCAAGTAGTCACTAATGTAATAAACCATTTATATTTGTATGTTTTCTGAATGCTTCTTTCTGTACTAGTTAAATTTTAACAGTTCTATGGACTTGAAACCCCATTTTTATGAAACAACGTTTTTGTTGCAGCAGTCTATTTGAAATCCTGATATCCACATTGAAGCATCTTTTTCTCTTTGATCAACTGCAGCTAAGTTCTATGATGAACATGGGAAGTGACGTTCAAGTTCGTGCAAGTGGGGGTCTTCTTGCCATATTAGAGAACGAAAGGATTGTAGATACCCTTGAACAAAGGGAATGTGGGAATTCATCAATTACAATTGATTCTGTCACAGAAATTTCATTGTATCTTTGCTTATAATATCTTTAATATTGAAAAGAATCATTTTTGTCGTATTTCTACTTCTTTGGAAAATTTAAATTTAGTAAATGAGACTTGCACCACATTGTACGACTTTACAACAAAAAATAGAAACAAGTTTCTCAAAGTTGATGCGGCAGCTCTCGAGGCATTGCAGATTTTCCAAATAGACAAACATCCAAGCCATATGGGCATTGGCAGAGCAAAAGAAGGGTAAAGGCTGGAACATAGTTTTCATGACTGGATGGTTTTGTTTAAAATTAAGATTCATACTGATATTTACGAAATGCAGGTTCTCTGTGTTTGGGATGATGAATAAGGTATGAAAATGCCATTTGATTTTATAATTCTGCAATACATTTGGATTTGAACTAAAACATTTATTCGCAATTCAGTGCGTGACACCGATGGGTAGACGTCTGCTGAGGTAAATTCAGACTGAGAAATTTGTGAAGCTAGTACTTCTGACACTACCTCTAATTCAAGGACTTGGACAATTGGTTTGCCTTGATTTAGAAACTGGTTCCTGAGGCCTATACTAGATCTGGAGCGTTTGAACAGTCGTCTCAATGCTGTATCCTTCAATTGTCAAATCGTAGCAGGAGTACTGTTTTCTTAGACATGATGAATGAATTAGTAGAGTGAGTTCTGCAACAAAAATTATGTAAACCGAGACCATCATGAGACCAGGGTTGGCTGAAGCTCTGAGCACTTATGTTTCAAGACCATTTAACTACTAAGAATTGACATTCCAAGTTTTTTGAACTCTATGTTTCTTCTCTACCGTGACTCAAGTTCATACTCTTTAATAAGATCAAGATATCGTTCTTCCTTTGTTCTGAAGAACTGACGGCTTCCTTACGCGAAACACTGAAGTCTGTTAAGGACATTCCCCACATACTCAAGGTATGGTTATTCCTTTAGTTTTTTCTTCCTTCTTTATTCCACATTCTAAATTATTTTTCTTCAAAATTTTAATGTCAAGCTCCATTTTGCAATTACAGTTACTGCAGGTGTCAATCAGTGTTTATAATTAGGGAAATACATATACACTAAAATATATATTACAATCTGTGGTAATTTTTTGTTCCACTCTCGATCATAAAGCTTTAACTCAATTCAATCTGAAAAACCATCAATTTCTTTCTTTGCTGCCCTGTAATGAGGAATTTACAAGACACTAGCTTGCATAAATCTTTTAATTGTGTCAGATTGCTGTAGTGATGACAACCATTAGCCCAATGGTTGTTTGGAATTGATGATAATACTTGTAGCTCTACTTATTCTCGAGTACAAATGATTTTTTATTATGGCATACTCTATTCTGCACCCTTATTTCTTCATGCCCTGACTCTGTGAAACTTTTGGATTTATATGTGGAAGAAATTTAACTCCCCAAGCTCTGTAAGTACAAGTGGTGATTGGACAGCTTTTCTGAAGGTAGGCTTACCTATCTATGCTATACTTTCAATTTTAAATTTTTGCTTTTCTAATTTGTAAATACTTGTAATTTACTCATTCAGTAAGCTGATTCCAAGGATGCTCTGTTGTTACAGGATGGTATCTTTTATTAAAATGATAATTCTGTTGTTTAGATAAGATCTTTCCCATGTTTTTACCAATGTAGAGTTACGGTTTCTTTGTGCTATTTTTTTGTTAGTGGTCTGCAGTTCACATAGTTCCAAAAATGAAGTTGGGCTCCCCTATTATCCTCAAAATGATATCTATAGCCCAGTAACTTCTTTTGAAAGTTTGACAGTTAAATGTATGCAAGTCTTGTAGTTCTTCTCTAGATCTCGTCAGGGTGAGCCATCTGCATATCCGTACTCACTGAAACTCATCCATTACAAATTCCATATAGTCTAAGCCAAGGAGTCAAAAAAGGAAAAAGAATGGAGAAGAGCAAATGAATAAATGCCTTGGTTGTCACGGATAGGTTATGAAGCTATGACCTTTGTCTCTATTTTATTATTGACTGTCTTAACGGTCTTTCACATACACACAAACCTAGAAAAGAGACTTATATGTTTATTATAGTAAATTCACACACACACACACACATATTTGTGTTCCCATGTGTAGATTTTAGGCAGTTGTCACCTTTGACTTCTCTTGTGCATGGCAGAATGTGACACTTGTGTCCTTGTCCAGAGATTGAGCATCATTGAAACTAAAAATCTTATTTTAAGATATATAACGCATGAAAATACCAAATGAATTTTTGCACCAGAAATTCCCACCCCTATTTCTTAGGATTATTGTGATACATAGCAAAGAATCGTAATTCCCTATATGTGATTTGAATTTATCATTTTATTCTACTTGAATTATTACTTTTCACTGTAATGGTAATTTCTGTTGGCAGCTTCATTGTATGCATAACAAATGAGTTACAGATGAAACAAAGACATTTTTAGGTGTAAAATCTTATGCTTTCAGGCATTGATAAAATAAACTGCTGAGTTTTTGGAACTTGGAAGCATATGGCACTTTTTATATACTGCAATGATAATACTGTGTCTGGATATTTTTCTTTTATTTTTTCTTAGGATTATTGGGCTACATGGCAAAGAATCCTAATTTCTGATGGCACCTTTTCTTTATTATGTGCTTCTTTTGTAGAGTGTTTGTTCACTCTTGCATGTGAACAAAATATTTGAAGTAGGTATTTCTGAAAGTCTTCGAGAGCATGTGAAGTACTTGAATTTAGACATTGTTGACAAGGTAGCAAAAAATATTTCAACTGAATTCGTGTAAAGTCCTATTAATTATATATTTTATGGCTTTTGGATAAGAGTTATTTATCACTATTGGACTAATTTTGTTACAGGCTGGTTTATGTATTACAACAGAGCTGGCTTATGTCTATGAATTGGTCAGTCTTTATTTTCTTAATATTTTGTTACACTACGTTATACTTACCCTGCTACATTAAGATGCAACTGGCAAGAAAGTTTTTTGAAGTTCCTACTATTGGAAAGTTATTTTATCTTGCTTGATGGAAGAACAGAGGGTTCAAAATCACGCATTGCTTTCTGTTATAGTTTGAAAATGCGTGCTGCTGTAATAGCAGTACAGACAGGAACATTCTTCCAACTAACAGTTTGTTCAATAATAGGAGAGCTTTGGCCTGAAAGTAAAGCATTTATCCAATCCCTCATTATCTGCAAGATCTTTGCTTAAAGCTATGTTGTATAAGGGAAATAAATGAGACTAAGTTTGTGTCTTGCTGACTCCTAGTTTCAAATTTTTTATTTGTTTTATTTATTTATTTTTTAAACTTGAATGGCGTTTGGAAATGACATGCTGCTTAGTATGCTGGTAGGGTTGGCGTATGCAATTATGCACCTAAAAAATGTGCTTTGGTTTGCATGACTTGGTTTAAATTAGTTGACCAAGAGTTATGCAGGGAATTGTTTTTTTCTTAATTCCGTTGGTGCCTTTGTTGCTTTTCCAACTAATATATTCTAAGACAAAAGTTTTAGCCTTTATGTACTACTTGTATTTGTTCGATTCTGAATTCACTTCCTAAACTGGCATCATGTAGCATGGCAACCATTGGACAGACAAGAATTCCATTGATTTTCCTAGGTAGATGAAGTACTGCCTCAAATTATTGACAATGTATTTTGCAATATTTCTGGAAACCTATTAACTAGTATTTTTACTATCTAAAGACCTATTAATTTATTAAGAATGCCACTCCTATATACAGACTTAGACTGGTGTGGGTGTAACAAACCTAGATGGGCTATCCATCAGTTTTGACCAAAAGTGCTTTACTCATCAACTAAGGGCTGGTTTGTGAACTTTTTGGCTGGTTCCATTTGTACTTTCTTACTCCTATTATGGAATGAGAAATTTTATCACCTTGGCACCAGGTGTTTGATAAGTTTTAATAGTGAAATACCAATTGACCTTGCTTCAGAATCCTTTTTATCAACAAAACTTGGGCAGAAACCTGACTCAAGCAAAGTTTACCTACTGAAAAATGAGTTGTCTGAGTTATTTCTTGTTTCAGATATACAATTCAGGTATGTGAACATGACTCAACCGTTCTATGATGATGACCATTTGCTTTACATTTTTAAAATTTTACTGATTTATGTTAGCCATTTAATATATCAATTTGGTATAAGTTTTAGCCCAATTTCTTCTCCATGGTCAAATCTTTTTATGATTCTGATGTTACTTAATGGAGTAGCTTGTAACAATAAAGAAGGGATTGATTTTAGATTGAAACAATATGCTTAATCTCTTATTTTCTATTGCTTACTTCATGTTAATTTTGCTGTTCTTGTAATTCAAGGTTTATGAATTTCCTCACAATGGCCACTTGGAATGGCATACCATTGAAAGTATTGGTTTTTTATAAAGAAGTATTGAATGCCTATTTTATCAAATTTTATTAGTTCTTATTTTTTAATTTAGTATTATTGTGATGGTTTTTTCCCCGTCTATAGGCCATTTTCAAGTTTGATTGTGTGTATTGTAGGTAATTGGTGTTCTTGATGTAAATAGATGTAAGGAGAAGGGTTATGGGACAATAGTGAAAGAGGGTTTCTGTGATGAGGTCAGGCATTAATAGTGATTTTACTATTAGTACAAATTTTATGCTTCATGACACAAGGTTTTCGTTAGTCTTCTCTGCTAGCTAATGCCTGCATTTGAGTTTCCTTTTCCCCTAACAATTTGTTTCTTTAATTGATATATAGTTGGATGAGCTAAGGCATATATATGAAGAATTGCCAGAATTTCTGGAAGAGGTGCCATCTATTTAATTTTTTAAGAAATCATATTCAACAATAAATCTAAGTTGAGTTTACATCTTGGTCTGTTTTGATTATACAAGTGCCTTGCAGGTGTCTTCAATGGAACTTGCACGACTTCCTCATTTTTATGGAGACAAGCTTGTTCCTTGTATTGTTTATATACACCAAATAGGTTCGTCCACTGTACCACCCTTGTATCTAAGAATACATAATGAATTATGTTATTTGAAATGTCAATTTCTTGCATTGATTTCTGACTAAGTACCTTTCTTGACTAAAAATTTTTCATTAATGATTGCACCTTAATTGTTACAAGGATGAGGCTTGGCTCGCAATTGCATTACTATGCAAATTCTGTTAAGATTGTCCAAGAAAATTGCGTAGCATATTTTCTTAAAAAGGATGAGCAACATTGAGTTTTGTGAAAAGCATTTTCATTGAGCAGGTAATGCTATACCTTTATTGATTAATACACCATGGTTGACACCAAGTGAATGTCTCAGACTCTAAGGTCTCTCATAATTTATTCCAATGTGGTATCCATATAATAATTAATGAGAGAACTGAAAGCCTATACAGATTTCTTTGTTTAGTAGGTACATAAGAAGGTCAAACAATGCCACTGTAATTGTAAAAGTGGTTTAGGCACCCTAATTTGTTTAGGATGATTAGACTTGTGTTGGCTATGGGCTTGTGGGTGATAAAACCAGCCTCTAGAGTGTGCCTATCTAAGGTCTGAGATGACTTTTTCCTACCTAAGTTTTATTTGTTTGGCGTTGCCATAGTTTCAATGAAAATATATTTTCTTTCAAGCAGAATAACTAATCTTAATTGAAGAAAGCCTTGTCCCAACTACTTGGGGTTGCCTACACAAGATTTTCACCATACAGCTCTGTCTAGAGCCATTTGTTTGAATAAAGGTTTTACACGAAGCAACCCTCTACTTTTCTCTGGGTGTGGAACTGGTTGAAATAGCACGCATGGTGATTTACGTTCAATTTATGCTTTTCAAATTAGTGCTAAATAATTGAGTTTACTGTCTAGAATGTTAAATTTGGTACAAAAAGCTTATCAATACTTATTTCAAAACCCACAACAATATGATCATTTAATATGGTTCGAAGCCACTGTTAATAGAAAAGGAAGGACAGAAAGTGACTGCACATTGAGCATAAATGTATCTCACACGTGGGGCACACAGAGCAGTCATGATACACGGCACACCAAATGCATTGCTGATGTGTTCCATTTTCTTGAAGGAGTCAGATTAAGGATTTTCTGAGTCAAGATTAGTTGTGTGAACTTCATTTGGTTGCGTAATATCTGATTTCAATCGATACATTTAATTTGTTACACCATGCTTATTTGTGAATATGAACAAATTTTACTTTTAGATAAGCAATATCTGATGTTCCTATAATTGACAGGAGGCTGTTTTTGATGTTTTTGTTTATGCAAAGCTGGTTTAGAATTATGATGTTTGACATATTGTGGTGTTTTTGATTATCTGTAACTCTGTAAGTATTACATCTTTGATCAATGCTCTTGCTTTGTTTGTTTATTTGTAGGATACTTGATGTGCATTTTTGAAGAAAAACTTGACGAAACCATGCTAGAGAAACTTCAAGATTTTGAATTTGCAGTAAGTTGATGTTGATTTAATATTAACCAAGTAGTTTATGTATTTAATACGTATTTCCTTGGCTACTGATTATATGTATGTAGGTATGTATATGTACTTAAACAACATTTTCCTTTTGTGTACTGATGATGATTTAATTGTAAAATTTAGTTCTCTGATGGGGACGAAGACAAGAAAAAATTCTTCTATCATACCTCGAAGACACGAGAATTGGACAACCTTCTTGGAGATATTTATCATAAAATTCTAGGTATGCAGTACAAAAATTCTTTTGTAATGTGATGCTGCTTGATGAGTTTCTGAACTGCTCAGAATTTGGAATTGAATTTCTCAAGAAAATATCCAAAGGATGTAATTGCTTATGTACATGATGAATGAACTCAGTATAGAGTTTTACAATTCAAATTTGTTAAGTTTCTGACCTAATAGCCTCAGCTAGTAGGTGGAGGGCCCAAATAGGTATATGAAGCCATATCAAATTTTATATTTAAACGATGTGAGATGTGGGACTTCCCAACAAACTTAAAGTGAGTGTTGCACCCCCTCCACTCTGTGCATACACAAGTACAAAATTTTTCAACATCAATACTGTAACATTAGTATCATATTCTGTGATTTTGTTTATTATTAATTATTATTAATGCTTTGATAATGTACATATCTGATCCATTATTACAATTTTTTCTTCTTCCATGAATTATTTGTTAAGATATGGAGAGGGCAATTATTAGAGATTTAGTGTCACACATCCTTCTATTCTCTACACATCTGCTGAAGGCCGTGAATTTTGCTGCTGAACTTGATTGGTAAGAATTTTTCAACAACTCTCTCCCTCTCTCTCTCTCTCTCTCTCTTGATAATCCATATGAGTTCTGTTCTTTCTCAATATGTTTATTCCTGACTACATACAGTTTCTTAATGTATTCAGCTTTTTGTCGTTGGCAATGGTTGCTCGTCAGAATAATTATGTGAGGCCCATCTTGACCCCAGAAACCTTGCTTGATATACAAAATGGAAGGTAATGGCTGACTAAATGATCTTGAATATGTCCATAATTTTATTTAAATTATATTGTTTTGAAACGAATTACATAGAAATTGGAGTTTACCAATAAATCTAGTAAGTAGTAACAAGTAGTTCAAATGGTTTCCAGACATGTGCTGCAAGAAATGACAGTAGACACATTTATTCCCAATGATACAAAGATTCTTGATGCTGGTAATTGGAATTATTGTTTCATCTTATTCATACTGGTTCTCAGCTCAATTCAACTCATCAAAGCCTAATTTTGTGATAGCTTGCTGGTTATTCTTGTTAAATTTTCATGAACATGTTGTTTCAGGAAGGATTAATATCATCACTGGTCCTAATTATTCAGGGAAAAGTATCTACATAAAGCAGGTTAGTAATTAATTCTATTCTCGTTTTGTCACTTCAATCTCTCTCTCTCTCTCTCTCTATATATATATATGAATGCATATACATTATGGCAGATGTATGATGTGTGTTTCATGCCTTTATGTAAGCACATATATGTAAGGCTTTCTTATAAGCCATCAATATGGAATCTAGATATAAAACACGATACCAAGTTAAATTTTTTCACTAGCCTATACCTTGATAGTTATTTCTCATGAATACGGATGGATGTGTTCTGCTGCATCTTCCTGTTCGTGTTAAGTTCATTAATCATATGCACAATTTTTTTTTTTTTTTTTGATGTACAAAATCCATAATATTTTAAAATGCTTCATCAGGTGTATATATCTCAAATCATGTGTAGGACCATGTTATAACTTAATTGCATCTATGTACCAAGGACATCCCTATTTTTTAGCATCTTTGTTGCTGTATCCGACACACCTGGTTATATTAGTGTCAGATACTATTTTGGGCATTGACATCCATGTTGCACTTCATATTGTTTTGAGAGAACATGGCACAATTCTCTGTTTTAAATATGCGTCTGTTGAATTGTTGATATTATTACTCCAATGTGACACTTTCTGACTGTAATAAATATTTGTGTCTTGAAAATTTGTTCTTCCAGGTTGCTTTGATTGTTTTTCTTTCCCACATTGGAAGCTTTGTACCAGCAGATGCTGCAACTGTGGGTTGGACTGATAGGTAGGTGACCATTATATTACTTACAAATCTGGTAGTTGCATGTTTTATCATGCAACTGACTATACTAACAACATTTTGATAATAATAGGATATTTTGCGTCATGGGAAGCAAGCTTATGACTGCTGAACAATCAACATTTATGATTGATATACATCAAGTAGGAATGATGCTAAGGTACCTCAATAGGATAACTTTCAAGCTACTAAAATTAACGGTTGTAAGCAACATATGCATCTTACACTCCTTGATGTCTGAACATCCTTACTCTTTAAGCCCGCATGGTTACATTATTGTAGATGCGAATTTTTCAAATTTCATTGTATACTTATAATTGATGTTGATAACTTTGATAGGCAGGCAACTTCACAATCTTTATGTTTGTTGGATGAATTTGGTAAAGGTACTCTTACAGAAGGTAAGTCTTTCTAACATTACCCAACTTTCTGTATCTTGGACATGCCAGGTTAGTAATAATTGTAATATTGCAGATTTTCATTTTCAAAAAATTATCGATATACATTTCAGATGGCATTGGTCTCCTTGGTGGAACTATAAGTCATTTTGTTGCATGTGAGGATCCTCCGAAGGTTTGATGTTCTTCCATTCCTTCCAACCCCACACCCAAAGAATCACTATGAAATGCATATATGGGAAACAACGTATAGAAAATCCAGTTATCTCTCAAAACAATTATCTATTTTACTACCTTATCATGCAGAACATATAATGTTATCATTGATAAGTAGGTTCTTAATAGAGAGAGAGAGAGAGAGAGAGATAGATAAACTATTCGAGTTAGTCCAGATTGATGTGATAGCAAGAGGCTGCTGGAGAGGGGAGAGCGAACTGAGGGGGATACTTTTGAGGTGCGGTGCGAAGAGAGGATCTAGAGTGGGAATGCTCTTGATCCTTGTAGTTCTAAAATTGTCAAAAATTGTGAATCCATTGTAAAAGAGTCATGGCTGGCCTTTATATAGGAATTTAGAGCCTTTCGTAGTGGAATTCTATTGGTTGAATTCTCTAGCCAATGGGAGCCCTTTCCACTCATGCTACCTACCGACTTTTATAATTGTAGGCCCATGATCCCATTTAATGAGCTTGCATTATGCGTAACCCGTTTCTAATGAACAATATGGACCTTGTTCCCCTTGTGACCAAGGTAGAAGACTTGCTGCCCCTGGTTCTGGAGTGAGACGCTTGAGTAGCTCGATTAGCTCTTACTCAAGCCATTAATCCAAGACCTAAAGGTATCCCAATGGAGTGGGCTGTGGTAGTGGCCTGCATCAAGCACTGGTTAGCACCGCAGGTCATGACATTGGCCTGGGTAGGCTTAGGAGGGTTGAGGTGTAGATAAAGGGTAAGGGACTGGTCTGAGGTGCCGAATTACCCTATACCTTTTTGGCCTAAGACCAACTAAAACTCCTATTAAAGGAGAGGCCTTAGTCTAGTAGGCCTAGATAATCTCCTCTTGTAGGAGGGAGTCCTCAAGCCCAAATAAGCTTCTATTGAAGGAGATAGGCTAGATGACTTTCGATGCCACATGTTGGCTCCTTATTGAATATTTATGCCATGTCGTAGATTTTAAAATAATAATTTAACAAGGAATGCAATTATTTTTAAACTTATGTTGTATATACGTACTAAGGCATTTCCTTGTTTTGATTTGAAGAACCTACCCATTTAGAGAATATTTATTTCTAAGTTTGCTGCGCAGTTAGAGCTTTTAACATGTATATGTCTGAGGTTACTTGTGATAGATACACTCTACTGCTTTGCAGGTTCTGGTGTGCACTCACTTGACAGAGATATTTGACGAGAAATGCTTACCAAAGGTTTGAATTGTCACAGATCTGTTACTTATGTTGTTTAAGGTTTCACAGTTTCTAAGTCAAGAAAGTGACTATTATATTTATTGACTAATTTCAGTCTGAGAAAATCAAATTTTATACCATGAGTGTGCTGAGACCTGACAACAACTGTACAGATGTTGAAGACATTGTATTTCTGTATCGGTACATCCTTGTTACCTTATATACGCTTTTACTGCCAAGGAAATTCTTTGGGAAGTGCAAAACCTGATTACAGGACCAATAGATTGATGGTTATCCTTCTCAGGCTCATGTTTTGGTGGGATTGGAGGGGGGTGGGATGTGCAAGGCGTTCTAGAAGAAAACTTTCCATTAAATTTGATGATCCTAGGAATCAGATCTATTATGTTCTATGACTGCTCATCACTATTAGTATGTTGCAATTAGCACCAAAGTAATGTGCACTGGTGGATTAGTACCATTTAATTGTTTAATTGATAGGGCAAGTGGACAATTATAACTCCTGGATCAGACTTACTTGAATTGAATCTTTTAGCTTTGGATGTGACTTTATTAACCCCGCCGAAAGTCACTGGACAATCCTCTTCACTCAATAGCTTGGTTATATCATCTCTTCATTTCTTTTTCCTATCACTCTCTCTCTCTCTCTTAACAAAAAGCTATCTAATAAAAAATTAAAGTTAACACAAACTGTGGGGGCATACTATTTTTTCTATTTTTAAACAAAATCTTAAACTGGTATATAATCTTCCATCAAAAGTAGTTCTGGTAAAACCTGAATGTTTGTTTATGTCCTGCAGGCTCGTTCCTGGACATGCTCTTCTTAGCTATGGTAAGTATATAGATGTTAGTTTATGTAAATTAGGGGATCCTTGCTGCAAATTCTCACTGGCAGTCACAAACTTCATTTTACATCATGCAGGGTTGCATTGTGCGTTACTTGCTGGTACGTCTCAAACACAATAGAGCCAAAGAATAGATGTCTGGGATTTCTAGAAAGAATAAATGCAAAAATGCTATATCTTCTAGTTGTTCCATATACTTGCTTGTTTTTTTAGATGTTCAGAGATACGCAAATAAGACCATGGCTGGAATTGGCAAGATTCATAAGAAGAAGCAATTGTGCAAAGCCATGTTATTTAAAACACAGGAATGACTCAGCATGATTCCTATTGACAACTTCGTATTGTAGTATTGCATTAAAAACATTATACATAGATATAGTCCATTTTTGTTTAAAAAGGTTTTTAAAAAAATGAAACACGACATGCAAGACCGTTATAGAAGCAAAATCAGAATATATTATTTATCCACTAGCAGAGGATGCACAAGCAGAGCCTTGAGAAGCTGCCACCTAATCATGGTGAGAAGGAAAGCGTAAAACCCTATGCATCATTCCTTTGCATAATTATTCATAGTGCCGTTTAACAACTACTATGGTCTCTGGTTCAGTGACAGAATTCCAGCTGCTGCTTTAGTGTATTGAGGACCTTTTTCTGTTGGGAGTTTTTGGGGTTCAAATACTTAAATTGGTTTCCCAGGACTAAAATTCTTATGACCAACTAGGGGCTTCATCTCTCACTCCTTCAATTTTATGTTTTGATTGATTATCGTTCATGCAGGTGTCCCGGAGGAAGTAATTAAGAGAGCAGCATTTGTACTGGATGCTATTGAAAATAACAAGCATGTACCGCGGTTGTGCAACGAGAAAATATCAGCTCAAGATCATCAATGCAAGGTGCTACAATCATAAGAGCTTGATCTAAAATACGGAGTCGAATTTTTAGGAATTTTTACTATATTTCACTGGCTGAACTAAATGCAGGATGCAGTGGACAAGATGTTGGCATTTGATGCTCTCAAGGGTGATCTCAACCTTTTGTTTCAAGATATCTTTCCTTCTTTCTGCTAAAAGCATCAAAGTATGTATTTCATTTGTCTTCTATTCTTTTCGCAAGAGCAGGAATCTGCATCATACTACATGTGAATTTACTCGATCTTAAATCTTTTAGAATGAGGCTCTTCCCCTCGGCCTTTTCTTCCCCCCTCATTCCATCGGCATTTCTTCCCATATCTAGATTGGATTAATGATTATTAACCGTTATATAATCTGAAGATTGTGAGTAAGTGTTCTGGTTACAAGGCAAGAAAGTTCATGATGGCAGTATGTAATTGCATTAATCACGTTTTCTTTTCTATAAATCAATACTTCTAAAAGAGAAAATTTTTCAAAATTCCATTCATTTGAAGAAATTCCATTTCATAGCTCAGCTTACACAGCAACTAGCTGCTTCACATTGATAGGGGATGCATACTGCTTTGGACCATCAAAAAGATTATCAGCAAAGATGCTAGCGGCCGCCTCTGTCGGATGGAATAGATCCCAGAAAAGATGATCTCTTCTGTTGGAGCAATAGTTTGAAATGGGCAAGCAAGCAACCTTAGCATTTAGGTTCCCAAGCCCACAACAAGCAGCTTTAACCTCTTTAAATCCTGAAAAATGCAAATGCAAATTCAATTCTAGTCAAATTTACGTATTAGAAAATTGCAAGAAAGAATAAAAATAAAGAGTGGGCAAATTAATGTTTTACCATAAGTCGCTGGGTTCTGAATGAAGCTGAGGAACATCCTGTAAGTGTCGAAGTAGGTGTAGTTTATGTTTGTGAGCTCTGATTTCAGTTGCTCTAACGTCGACTTAAGGACTTCATCGTACTTGACTGCACAGTAATTTGCTTCTTCATTGCATCCTCCTGTTTTGTTTTGATTTCTCTGTGATGGACAGCATCCGATCGCTCCAACCCCAACAACCACGAACTTACGTCCGCCAAGATCGTATATCCTCTGCCAAAAAAAGGGGAAAAAATATGTTGGCAGTGAATTGGGATTTAAATCTAAAATTTTAAGGACACGGTTTGGGTTCTAAAATGGGTCAAATTACTCGATATTAGTTCGGTAAGAGACTTGTTTAAACTCACTTATGGGGTAAACAAGCAAAATTCAAACTTATTTTTGAACTTGATAGTTGACTTTGATTAAGCCAAACTCGAGTAGATTGTTATTTGGATAGTGAGTTCATGACTCCATACAAAAAAACACTAACTAAATTCAAAGTTGACCCAAAAAATTGTTTAATAAAAGCCTCATGCGAGCTTGCACGTAATGCCAATGAGTTATGCTCAAACTTTGTTTATAACCTCTTTGCATGCTTTTTTTCATTTGTGTAAATTACCTATGTGTGTATAGCCTCACAAAAAAAAAAAAAAAAAAAAAAAAAAAGAAGAAAGAAGGGGGAGGGGGGCTGGAATTAATCGAGTAATTGTAACCATCTAAACATGTTTATCTCAATTTTTTTTTTTTTTTTTTTGGTTGCCTAATTGAGTAGTTAGTGTTTTACCTTCAATTGTCCTTTAAGGGTAACAGCCATCCGATCCACAAATTCTTGTGGGTTGCTCTTGTTGTTAGATTTGACGTAGCCAAGGATGTCGTTGCTTCCAATCACAACGGCGAAGATTGATTTTGATAAATGCGCCTGCGCACCAGCAGATCCTAGCTGTTTCACTAGATCTTCATGCACCTTTGAGTAGTAATCCACTTGTAGCGTTAACGGTAGTGACTGACGCTGTATAAAACATGTAAAAAACATTAGACGTTGCCAACTAGCGGGGATAGCTCAGTTGGGAGAGCGTCAGACTGAAGATCTGAAGGTCGCGTGTTCGATCCACGCTCACCGCATTTCTCTTTTATTTACCTCAAATTTTTTTTTCTACAGTCAAAGCCCATTTTTTCCTACAGTCAACGCCCAGTGAACTCATTTTTTCCTCTTATCATTATTTAAAAGGTCTAGAAATTGATTTTTGTGAGGTTTTTATATTTTTATTTTCTCACTTACATATTTTTCATCTGTGCCGTCAAAGATTCCGGCGCCCCCGGAGGCGAAGCTAACACCAGTGAGGAACGCATTGCTCTTGTTGGACTTGGATGCCAGAGACAGATAGGGTGGTGAAGTAGGTAAGCCCAGTTTCTCAGCTGCCCAATATTGCATGAAAATCAAATATTATTGGGAGAGAGAGAGAGAGAGAGAGAGAGAGAGAGAGATATGGAGATGGAAAATGCACAATAGTAATCTGGGTTCTGTTTTTTTTTTTTTTCTTTTTTTTGGTTTTTTATGATAAGAAAAATCTGGGTTCTTCTATATTGACAAAGAATGATACTTTTGAAGGTACACATCTTCATAGTGCAAGAAAGACATTACTCTTTTTGACCTATACAAAATCAAATCCCATATGTTAGAATAGTTCTTTGAAAAAGAAAAAAATTAATTGGTCACAAGGAGTAATTTTTCTTAACCGCGTGTTTTAACCAAAAGTGACTTAATGTACATTATCTTTGTTAGATTTTTTTTTAATGGTCAATCTTTATTTTTAAAATTTTTAAAAAAAAATTATTTTTGTGTGAATAAGAATACTATTGAAAAAAAAAAAAAAAAAAAAGAAAAAGAAAGAAAGAAAGATTGATTAGGCAAAGCACCGCGACATTAGGCTTTAGAGAATAAAAGTCGTTCATTTAGGATCTTTTCAAATAGCCCACTTTATCACTCAATAATGATCAAACCTGTACAAGTTGGCTGTTAGGCTGTCGATTACCGACAGGAAGTCCACCCAATCATGGAAGGCTTCATCAATTACAAATGGGGTCCATCAATTGACAGTCCAATCCCAATTCACAGAGGCGAGAAAGAATTGAATATGTGTACGGTGGAGATTTAAGGACAGGTGCCTCAAGATGACACGTTCAATTTTGGGATACAACTCTTGTTCAATTTTAGGACACATGTGCATGTTTGAAGTACATGGAACTCACAGAAAATGAGAACAAAATACTCTTTGTTCTAAAATTCAGCCTTTGACCTCTACAAACCGTAGGGTTTAATTTCGTGGTAGCGATTGATGTTAGCAATATAACTACATGCATTTATAACTTTTTTGGTTTTTCCATCATCTCAACCCATCTAGTGTTAAGTTTTGGGATTATTATAAATTGATATAATGTATTTTCGATCCATGTTGTTGAAAAAAAAAATTTTAAAAAAGAAAAGAAAAGAAAAGAAAATATATCGCTTAACCATGACCTATTTTTTTATATGATAGAATTGAGTTTTGAACCTCTAATTATGTCTTACAAGACCAACATATCTGAATACATTATTATTAATTTTTTTTTTTTTTTTATAAATCAATTGAGAATATATTAAAAGAAAGAGTCAGGGTTATTCCCATCTCAACTTATTCAAACAAAACAAAGAGAGGTAAATCAGAGATTGGTATTAAACCAAATCTATTACAACGAGCTGTCCATTGAGAAAGCTCATGAACTGCAACATATCTGAGTACATAGATACCACCACATGCAGCTCCGACATAAAAGGTTAATACTCCAATCTTGCATGTTGAGTTGTGTTGAATCAAATTATTGTTATATATGGTGATTCACATATAAAAATTAAAAAAAGAAAAAGAAGGGAGGGGATTGTTATCTATGGTGATTCACAAGGGAAAAAAAAAAAAATGAAAGAAAGAGGGAGTGGGGGAAGAATCAATGATTTGAAATAATAGCTAAAGGGTCAATAACTGATCATCATGAAAAAGTTGACACAGCATGCTATAACTATTTATTAACTTACCAATAAAATCTGCAGCATTTTTGCCATTACTGAACCTTCCGGTTGCTTTTGCGCCGGGAAAATCAACGCCGTTGTGAGGAAAATCAGCTTTGGCAAGGGAGATCTTTAGGTAATTGTTGTTGCCCACGTCAACTAAGGAGTCTCCAAAGACGTACACGGCCGGAACCATCTGAGCCTTTGAAGAAGAGAAGCAAAAGACCAAGAAAGAGAAGATGATGAAGTCGGTCACTGCAAAAACACTGTATAAAGCCATTGGATTACTGCAAAAAATCTCTCCCTCTCCCTCTCTCTCTCTAGTTTTGGAATATGGGGGCAGTGGGAAGGTAGGGTTTTATAGGGTGTGAGAAGTTGATGGGAGTGTACTGTACGTAGTGTCTGCATTCATGAATGTGAAAACAGGACGTTTTCCCAAAGCCGTGTGTGGCCTCCAATGGAGAAAAAAAATATTTCCCAACCTTTTTTCTTCCTTTACACAAATGGATGGATAGTTCACAAAGAATTCTATTTTGACCTTTTTCTATAATTTTTAAATTTGCCGGTTTGGTATCCCAAATAAAAATAATTAAAAAACAAGATGTCATTCCTTCATTTGGAGCAAAGCTAGTCTTCAATATATTACATATATATAATCCAAAAAATAAATCAATATTCACCAACAGTTGTAGATAAAATTTCATTCACATCACAAATGGATGGATATTTCACAAAGATTTTTATTTTAACCTTTTCCTATAATTTTTAAATTTGTCGGTTTGGTATCCCAAATAAAAATAATTAAAAACGAAGATCATTAGTTATAACCATCGCGCATGCATGTTTATTTATGATCATGATTTGCATGACCGATTAATTTTCATTTGAAACATTGGGTAGATGATTTATATATACTTTTTATTTCCTCATATTTATAAGATTTTTTTTTTTTTTTTTTTTTGTCTATATAAATATTACATTGATTGAAAGGTCCCATCAAAAAAGTCTATAATATCATTTAGAAAAAAAAGTTGGTAATATACCAAGTAGTTTTGTAGGAGACAATGAGGGGAATTTCAAAGTGGACCTAACTCCCACTTTTGTCGAACTGAAGGGGGCCCATTATCACTCCCTTCCTAGATTTTTCTTTGAGATATCAAATTTAATTTGAGGTCAGCACAACATCCTTCCAATTAAGGGTACCGTCCCATCTTCAACCCATTTCATTCTGTTCCAGCTTTTATAATTTATAGTTTTTTTTTTCTTCATAGTTTTTTATTCTTTCATTCTAACAGAACCTGTCTACTTTGCCTTTTTTTTTTTCCCTTCTTTTAAATACCTTTTTTTAGTAGGCAAAGGTGCTACACCTGTTACTTCAATAATTCAATTCACTTGAACCAAAAAAAAAAAAAAATTCAATTCACTTTCATGGGTGAGAACGACTGACAGAACAGAATACTTTGGAGGGTTCTGCCCTCCAAATTATTAATTATTTGGGTTTAAGGCTGCTAAGCTGAATTGTAGCTAATGTAATTCATGTTTTTTAGTTTTTACAATAACAAAAATGAGTATTCCAAGGCTAAAATGTCTTGTATTTGAGCCTTTGACCTCGAAGTTTGGATTGATAAGCAGACAATTAGACACAAAGTAGACATGTTTATCATGCATTATGTCGGACAAAATGCTATTCTTACCATCATTCATTTTTATCATCTTTCATCAATCACCTAATATGATAAATGATTTGCATGGTAACGCTGAATCAGTCCAATGGTTGGGTTGATGCGACGAGTACTGAAACAGTTCAATAATTATGTTTATTAAGTACTATCATGTCATCCGTCATATCATGCCATTAGTGTAAGGCGACAAAAGTAGCATTAAGAAAATAGCAAAGTTATTGCAGAATTATTGGACATAATGTCAAGTTTTGGCAAATGCTCTTCAACATGCCAACTTTTAACCATTCTTATATGTGTAGTGTATACTATCTTTTACAGTATATTTTTTATTTTAAAGCCAATCAAACCAAAATTATTTTTGACTCTCAACAACTAATAAAGTGGAACTAATCGTTTTCCCTGCTTCCTATTCACATATTGTATGTATACACTTAGTGGCTGTGTTATTGAAGTGAACCTTTCTGCCTTTTGTATACCCGTATTTTCATTTTCTAGATTATGGATTTTTGATATCATGGAGTTGTGATTTTCATAGGGTATGTTCTTTAAACTTTTTCAAAATAATACTTCTGAAAGTACTGAGAAAATGACGATCATTACTTTAATAACAATACTAACATTATTATTATTCTGTCTTTTTTTCGTTTTAGATTTTAAAAATTTATCTTGATTGGATTGCGATGATGAACAGAACATTGAATATTGTAATTCAATGTATAGATTTCATTGGTCATGTATGGTTCACGTAACCAATTGGCTCCGGCCATGTTTGTTTAGTTGGAATGGAATGAATAGGAATGAAATATGATTCCATATTTAGAGTAGTCTGGAATGAAAAAATATTTGAAATAGATGTCTAAACATACTATTTGATTCTATTCCCATTTAAATTAGTTCATCCAAACATGCTATTTAGAATGAATTGGAATGAGATTCCATTCCATCCATTTCATTCCCGCTAAACAAACATGACAATGTATCTGTTGATGGCTACTTACTACTTGAATGTTGTGCTACGTTTTTGTGGGTTCACTAAAAATTATCTTTGCATGCACCCTATGCATCATCAAAACCCTAATAATCTTAGACAGCTTAAAATTATAGCGATGAAATCTACCAACTATTTTACCCTCTTACTGAATCAACCCATTTGCCATCCAATGAAATGAAGATTGGTACGTTACATATATGCGCCACCGTATGAACACTAGATGACTTGTGGGTCAGTGCCATCCTATGGAAAATGTGTGCACCACTAAATTAGTGGTGGGTGGTCCCTCAACACGGCGGTGTGAAAGCATTATTTTAATCACATAATCCTCCTTATCATGGCCCAAAAAATGGAAAAACCACAATGTCATCTACGTACTTAGTCTTCTTTTCTACGACGTTGTATATGGTTTGGCTTTTGTCAATTCTAAATCCACACTTTAGATTTTTTGTTCCCTTCTCTTTTTTTTTGCCTTTTTTGGTTGCGTGGAAAACTAGAAATACAAACATGAACCATATAATAAAAAAATAAAAAAATAAAAATCTTCAATCATTATCAACAAATAATTCAATTACACTACAGTGTATATATCCATAGACCAACGACTGCGACTTAACTTGTCTCCGGCAGAAATCGTAGACTAAACCCGCGTTACGCGTTGGCCCAAGGATGGTTCAGTCGGCCTTGCATGTTCACAACCATTTTTTTTGGATCTTGTCTTTATTTATTTTTATTTTATTATTATTTTTTATAAATAATTTGGGAAGGAGAGTGGGTATGGGCTTGGTATTGATAAGTCACCAGGGCAGCTCCAGGCCTCAAGTTAGAGGACCATCTGATTTGCAGACAAGGCCCATGCACTAGAATTTATGCTTGGTCCGACTTAAAGATGTGATTAATCTGTATTTAACTTCGAACTTCTAAGATTATTTCATAGAACTATACTGCCTATTGTATTAATTAACTAGGGTAAGACCCGAGCATCTGCACGGGATAAAATACCTGATAAAATATCATTCTTTTCATTATAAATATATTGGAGAAAATCCTAAAATATACGATACAATTTTTTTTTGGAAAAGTCAAATTCTTTTTTTCTTAGTTCAACTTGTAAACACACATATAAATACATAAGTATATACACAAAGCAATAGTATTAATGAACAAAATGCAAAAGACATGATGAGTAATACAATCAATAAAACAAAGAAAAGAGAACTCAACGACAGCAGCAAAACTTAGTTAATATTACTTATAGATCTTTCAACCTACAAAAATACTCGGCAAAATATAAATGTGTCAACCTATTTGATTAAAAACTAAAGTAACAAATATCAAAGTCATACGTTGTTACCAAAAGTGGGCGTGCATGGGAGACCATTGGGAAGTTTACCTCCATAACCATAAAAGAGAGAAAAGAAGATATGAATATTGCAATAGGAAGGAGAAAGCCAACATTTAAACCTCTCTAACGGTTGCAAACGGATTGGGATTTTGTGAAGTTTGGGACTTTAACTTCATAGTGAAGTTACCG
This sequence comes from Liquidambar formosana, assembly GCA_039720395.1. Lineage (NCBI taxonomy): Eukaryota > Viridiplantae > Streptophyta > Magnoliopsida > Saxifragales > Altingiaceae > Liquidambar > Liquidambar formosana. Next base: position 4,902,155 of record CM077834.1, read on the forward strand.
CTGGATTGACGCCACGTGGGTAAGGGAGAAGAAAAGACGGCTTAGATTCATTAGTGGAAAAGCAGTTTCCAGAGTTGTGGTTTCAATTGCTTTGCTATCAACGAATCTGAGCCGTTCCTTCTTCTCCCTTGCCATGTGGCGTTAATCCAACGCTAACTTCACTATGTAGGTAAAGTCCCAAACTTCACCAAATTCGAATCCGTTGCAAACCTACTGTAAGATAAGAGAGGTTGCAACGTTAGAAACAAATGCTTAAAAGATAACTACGAAGAAGTTATGTAAAAATGGATCTCTTTAAATCTATCTTTAAATATATATACATATATATAAAACAAAGAAAGCGCCATGTGACTGCATAAAAATTCGCCAAATGGCAATCTTGAACACTACTTTTATATATTAGATAGATTAGATTTATCAATTTATTTAAAATTACCAATAAGTTTGTAAACAAGTATTATACTATTATCTTTTACGAGGCAACGATGGAAAAAACATTTTCCCCCCCACCCCCATGTAAACAAGTATTATACTATTTTAATTCTGGGCCTAATGTTGAGCCAGGCAGGGATTAGGGAACGGCTATTGCAACCCCCCAAAGGGTTAAGTTGCCGCCCCAAATTTTTTAAAGAGAAAAATGATGCTGCAAAATGACCAAAAAGGGCCTTATGCAACCCACCCCTCTCCGGCACCCTTCTCCGGCGCCCACCCCACCGGCGACACCTTCCTCCCCTTCCTCTTCTTCTCTTCTTCTCTTCTTCTTTTTTTTTTCTTTTCCTTCCCAGAACCCATCTCCTGCACCCCACCCCTCTCCCGTACCCCCCCTCGTCGGCAGCTCACCCCTTTCCCATACCTTCCTCTTCTTCCCTCTTCTTCTCTTCCCTTTTTTTTTTTTTTTTTTTTTTTTTTTTTCATAGAACCCCTCTCCCGCACCCCCCCTCGTCGGTAGCCCTCCTCCCCTTCGCCGGAAAAAATGGAGGAATACACAAATCTAACCACAGAGGGGAAAAAAAAAAAAAAAAAAAAAAAAAAAAAAGGGAGAAGAAGAGGGAAGAGGAAGAACTCCCGTCGCCCCTACCCCACCCCACCACCGGAAAAAATGGAGGTTTTGACAAAAAAAACCTCCCCCCACAGATCTGACCAGCAGAAGAAGGAAAGAAAAAAAAAAGAAGAAGAAGAAGAAAGCAGAGGAGAAGGAGAGAGAGGAGGAGAACCTTCGTCGCCGTTCTCCCGTCGGGGGGGAATGGGGTGGGTGAAGGCGTGGGTGAGGTTAGGGTTATTTAGAAGAGGGGTGTTTTAGTCTTTTAAAGGGGTGGGTATATATATTTGGGGGGGTGGGGATATCAGCTAGGGGCAACTTAACCCTTTGAGGGGTTGCAATAGCCGTTCCCCAGGGATTATTAGGCAAACATAGTCCCACTGGGCTTGATGTTTGATCTTAGACCGAATCCAGCTCATCTACATGCCTTGGCCTACCCATACTCATCACATCTCCCTTCCTTTTGGAAGATTGATAGAATCTATCCGTAGTGCTTGAAGAGTTGAAGGAAATTTTAATTGGGAAAAAAACAGGAGGAAAAAAAAGATGGTTGTTTGGTTAGTAAGGCCCTTCAGGCGTTAGTGGGCCTGTGGAGTACCGGCCCGTAATCCATCCACCGACGAGAGCGGAAGGTGTTCGCTGCTCTGTGAAGCCAGCCTGGCGCAGTGCCCTCCACTCTAAGAGCCACGAAATCTAGGCCTTCGCCCAAATTCCATGACCCAACTCTCAACTTGGATCGGGCGGGCCAGAGAATCACCCCAGCAAGTCCAACCTGTCGGACCGAACTAATATCCAACCAACTTGATGCTCCGCTTGGTCACAAGCCCGCGCTACCAGGCTCAGCGATTGGTTGAGGTAGATAACCCATTTATAAGGAAACGACTTGTTTTGTATCTAGTCGATGTGGGATTCGGGACAAAGCAAAAGTTGCTTCCATTAGCGCCATAAGGCCTGTTGATGAGTTGTTGATTAGAGCGTTTATTCATTGCTTTCGGTAATCAAGAAACTTATGCAACAAAGCGAAATATAAGAAATGAAAAACATAATGGTAGGATTTAATTTTTCAACATTCGTTTGGTTTACAAGAACATTGTAAAAATACAAGTCTCAAACTTTCTCGTGATGTTTTTTCTTAAAAGATGATACCGTGAAAAATTTTTCTCATAAAGAAGAGTTAGTGGTAAGGTTCCCAACTTTTCACGACAACCAAAACGCACAAAAAGTAAGGGATGGTGATCAACGTTAAATTCATTTTCTCTTATTTTTCCTTTTCTTTTCCCATCAATCAAACAAAACATATATTTTCATTTTTTCCTTTCCTTTCCATCAATCAAACAAAACGTAACCTTGTGCGCCACAAATGAAACATCGAGAAAGGGAAATGGGATAATTCGAGCCATTCATAAGAGTATTGGGATTACTTCATTTTCCTGGCTGTTTACATTGGCATCAAACGGGACATTGCAGCTCAAGGCAAGTGAATTCAAAAGCAAGATGTAAATGAATAACTTGAAGACTTTGAGATCTCTTTGTCAACTTCATAACCTAACATGGGATCAAATTGCTCTTTTTATTTAACAAAACAATGATAGATCGACGAGATGATTGATCACTCACCGTATTTACCCTACAAAATTACATAAAGATATTGAATCCCTAGAGAATTTCCTCATCAAGACTCTTTGGAAAAACAAAATTTGGAAAAAAAATAAAAATTGGGAACTGTATATTGTGCATGCTTAAATATACAAGGCTGGAAAATTCCTCCTCGACGCATCCTGGTGCTGGCCATAGCATCAAGGGAAGCAGCAGCAGCCACTGCCTAAATGTGACCATCTATCGTTCTATTTTTGGCCTCCCATCTGTAATAGTACTTGCTGCATGACTGATAACCAATTGGAATAACAATTGATTACTGCAAAGTTTTCACAAAAGCCATCAAAGAATCAACATCCCTCTTCTCAGAGGGGTACTTGATTGGCCTGGAAGTGTGTTTTGGGAAGAACAGTATTGTGGGAAAACTCCCCAGTTGCAGTTCTCGCTCTGCAAATGCCTTTTGATCACCATCGGCCCTGAACTTCCCCACTTTCACTCCTGTCCCTGCCAGCTTCTCCGCCAATTCAACGTAGGATCCTTCCATCGCCTGCTCAAAACCAGAGATAAATTAGTTAAATGCTACTGAACTTGGCATACTGCATTTCAGCTTATATACATTTGTAGAATAATAATTACCTGGCAGAAGCTGCACCAAGGTGCATAAAGCACAACAAGCCATGGTTCTCTTCGGTTTTCCAATTTAGCCAAGTTCTCTATCCCAGTTCTATTCAAGGCAACCAAATTTTGGCTGTTGAAGATGTCAGTGACAGTGGCACTCCCGTTTGCATGGACAGCACCATTTCCATTGCCATTGAGTTGAGGCACCTCTTCTTGTTTGATGTTTCCTTTGTGAAGGCCGCACTCCTTAGCCTTGGCATCTTCCCACCACCATCTTCCCTCCCTCTCATGCTGCCCAGGCAGGACTGGCCTCGTGCAAGGCTCACATCCGATAGAGACGTATCCTTTTGAGTGCAAGGAATTGATAGGTACATTCACGGCCCGAAGGAAGTTCCATATGTCTTTGCCATCCACATTGGCCACTGGATTCCACTTCACCAAGCTGCCAATACCACCATCCATTCCTTCAAAGACGGGATCCACCTGGACAACAGGAATTTCAGCCCTTGTGCCTGGGGACTGATCTTTTCTTTGCCCAGTTATCCAGGCTCGGAGACCCTTAAGGGCCCTCCTTAGGGGCCTCACCTTCCTAACTCTGCAGCACTCTTGGTGCCCGTCCTCATAGAAAGAAAAGAGTCCCTTACTCCTTACTAGTGCTTGTACCTCAATGGCATCGGGGAACATGTACTCAATTCGAATGCCATAGTGCTTCTCAACGGTGTCAAAAAACTGGTAAGTTTCTGGGTTTAGCCTCCCTGTATCCAAGCTGAACACCCTAAAGGGCCGACCGGTTAGTCGGGCATACTCAATCAAGACCACATCCTCCGCACCACTGCAGGAAATCAACATCAATTGAAACTTTAATTTTCTTACTTATAATAATATAGTATATGCTAATATAGAACACAAGGTTGAGAATTTTGAATCTGATTGCATGATGTTTGTCCTTTTTCTTTAGCATTTAAACATTGCAACTTTAGTTTTACTGACTACAGTAATATAGTACATGCTAATATAGAACACAAGGTTGAGAATTTCGAATCGGATTGCCTGATGTTTGGATGCAAATCCTTTTTCTTTAGTATTTAAACATTGCATGTCAAAACCAATAACAGAAAAATAAGTACCCCTTTTGAGAAGATTTGTAACAGGATTGACAATTTAAAAAATCTAATACTCGTAGAACTGCTAAGAAAAGTCATAACAGTACTCTAAGGATATGTTAGGATGTCCCGTGGATATTGAATTGGTTAACTGCGTTTTGCATTTAAAATCCATAGTTACGAATCGGCAATTCAAGAGGATCAGCCATCATTGTAAATTTCATTGAAAAAAAAAAAAAAAAATTGAAACAACGGCATTTCATGAAGAATCCTCTTAACATGTACCCTTGGGGCATACTTCCAGGAAACTTCAAGGACACATCAGAGAGAGAATACACGTTTACTCTTTGCACACAAATCATCAATCTTATGAGGCACGCCCACATATTTTGTGGACTTTATATTTTTTAAGGCAGCCACATATTCGGAAAGTGGTTGTGTGTCCTTTTAACGTGTACCCTTAGGGCATACGTCCAGGAAACTTCAAGGACACCTCAGAGAGAGAATACACATTTACTCTTTGCACACAAATCATCAATCTTATGAGGCACGCCCACATCTTTTGTGGACTTTATATTTTTTAAGGCAGCCACATATTCGGAAAGTGGTTGTGTGTCCTTTTTTTTCGTTTTTTTATATAGACACATGTTCTTAACCTTCGATTAACATTTGCTCAACATGTGCTCTAAGGGAACACGTCAACGATTTCATTTCATGAATTTCTAAAATTAATCCTCGCCCATCCTTTATCGGAAAGGGCTATAACATTTTTTGATGACCCAATTCAAGATGATAACTTTGTGACTTAGATGCCAAGTTAAATACGAATGGCGACTTTCAAATGCCATGTGACAACCAAACAGACTTTAGGGCCATCAAAAACAGTTTTCTGCTATCCCTGGTCCAATACAAGTGGGATTTCAGTTTTCAACAAGTAGATTGCAACAGACTGACATTTCGCATGTTTGAACTCACGTCGGCTGCTCTATAGCCATTCTTTTAACCTAATCTTTTTAGCTTGTGGGTGACGGGTAGCAATTTTAAGAAAAAGGAGCAAAATGGAAAAGGAAATACCTAAAAGCAATGGCGATGTCATTCCCAAATTTCTCAAGGGCTTTGTCCATAATTCCAAGTGGGGATGCATTTTCAAGCTCTTTTGCCAACTTCTCAAAGTCCTCTGTCTCTACCTTATCTACAACTTCTGCAAATTCCACAATAACCAGGGAACAAATCAGTCATCACACAACCCTTATATTGCTTAAAAACTAGGCACTGAGTATTCAAAAATTGGAACGTCAGATCAAAAATAAAGAGTTGATTCTAAAAGATAGGGGTCATGGTTGGCAGACATACCAGGGGCGACCATGGTTGCTGCTTGAGGAACCACAGAATCATTCCTCTTTGGTTCTGCGTACACTGGTTTCACTAAGCATCGTCTCCGATGAGATGTCCCCACCGTTGGTGGAACCACTGGTCGATCAACTGGTCGAAATGAACCAATCCATGGAGCTGCAGACACCAAAATGTAAATACGCGTCCATTAGATACCAAGAGACACAGAGAGAAAGACAATTTGAACTGTAAATTGTGGTCTTTCCTCCAATTTTTTCTAATTTTTCTGAAGACAAAAACAAGAAGAAACAAAAACACTTTGAAATTGGGCGTGTTTGGTTCCATTATCAAAAACAATTTCTCAAAGAAGCATTTTCAGAAAATTTCCATGCAGTTTTCTGTTTTATGCTACTAACAGAACAGAAAACAATTTTCGAGGCACATAAAAGGGCCCGTTTGACAGTAAATTCTGAAAACTATTCCCAAAATTGCATTTCTTCCCCAAAAAAAAAAAAAGAAACACCACACAATTTGAGAGCATGTTGTTTTCAATAATTTTATATAGGAAACAGAAATTGAATACATATATTTATATGCTCTCTAAGAATTAGCTATTTTGAGGAAAAATTTCCAGAGAACAAATTTTCGAAACATGTTTTCTGCTTGCTTTCATTTTCATTTTCATTTATTTTCCCCTTTTTGCAACTTTAAGAACCAAAAAAACCGTTTCTAGAAACAGGCCCTAACTAATCATCCTCGAATTCGTTCGTTTTCTATAGTTTCCTTCATTTTCTCAGCAACCAACATGATTGTGAGAGAGAGAGAGAGAGAAGAGAGAGAGAGAGAGAAGAAACAATACCTTTGAGCTCGTGGGAAGCTAATGAATGCGAAGAGATCGAATGGTGCAGTAGAGAGGATGAAGAAGAAGAGGAAGAAGCGAAAGCCATTTGAGAATTCTGCAAGTTTTCTCAGATTTTCTTCTTTCCTTCTGTTTGTGTGTTCTCTGTGGGTTTCTGTGTTTGTGGTGGCATTTTGTAGGATGGGAAATTGGACGATGTTATTGGTTCATTGAATCTGGACGCTATTTCCATTCATTAGAGGGTATCATATCCGGCATTGGTCCACGTGGCAGTTTCTAGTGGATGATGTTGTTTTCCTTGTGTCCTCAGCCCTTTCGTCAGATATTGCCAACTTGGGATCCAACAGAGAGGAAAAGAACTTCCATGGAGCAATTCAGGGTCATGTGGTGCAATCAATCAATTATGGTCAAGTAGAGCGAGATTATGAATCAAAAAAATATACTAATAATCTCATTTTGCTTGACTATAATTAGTTGGTTGTACCATGTGACCTACGCAACGGTTCTTATAGAAGTTGTTCTCAACAAAGGGATGATTTATTTTGGCCTAAAGCCCCACCCATCCAATTTAGGAAATGATCTATTCTAAATTTACATTCTTATTAGGTGATGATTATTATTATCTTATATTATTTTTTATCAATATAATCAAATTTTTGCCTTTAATATTATGCCAAATATACTATAATAATTTAATTTTTATTTAAATATATTACTTACATTAGAGCAATAGCTAATTTTATTTTAAGATATCAAGTGTTTCTTGACTTAATTCGATCATATACAAGTAAGGCACCGTTTGGTTGGGATTATTTTAAGATCTTTTTATAAGTAGAAAAAGATCTTTTTTACTTTTTTGCTTTTTGCTTTTAAGTAAAAGCAACAAAACAAAAGCGTGTTTGGTAAAAACGATTTTTGCTTTTACTTTTTATAAAAAAAAGAAAAAAGCATGTTTGGTGACATTAATTTTTGCTTATACTTTTTTTATTTATTTAAATAAATGTCCACTCGTTTAAAATAAATAAAAAATAAATAAAAGAAACTAAACTTACAATCTATTAGTGATTTTCAATAAATGCAAAATCCATATAAATTGAGCATATAACTTAAAAGATTGAGGATGTTTGAAGCATATCTTGATAAATCACACATTTGAAACATACCATGATAAATCACCTAAGAATCCCATGTTCTTGAGCTAATCTACGAGTTATTTTATCCCTAATATCTACTATCTCACGACGAGATGTAGAACTTCGATCCATTTCTGTAATATTTTGTGAGACTAAAGGTAATTTCTTGAACCTTTACCTTTAGTCTCACAAAATCACCTAGGAATCAATGCTCAAAATCGTTAGCTTGTATAGCTATATATGTATATATAATTTTTTAAATTCAAAAATTTGAACGGATTATATCAAGCCCTTCATAACTTTTATAATATTAAATCCCTCAAAATAATTATAGATCAAGCAACAAAAAATTATTAAAAAAAAAAATAATGACTTAACATGTGTTTTTTGTAGGAAGTGTACATATTACATATTTATACTTCTTTTTTTATGAAGTACATACATACATATATATATACATACACACACATATATATATATATATAGCGGGTTGGGTTGGTTTATTGACAGTTTGACAAAGTTCAACCCGCCAACCAAACCAAACTATCAAATTTATTGCTCAACCCACCCAAACCAATTCGTCTATTTTCTCAAACGCTTGGGTCAGTGCGGAATAAAGTGGATTAGTTTGATTTGACGGATTTGACGGTTTTTTGTACATCCCTAATATGAAATATCCTTGCCTATTACGTCCTTTAATTTCATATTTCTATCCCCCCACACTCAATAAAACCCAAACAAACTCCTCACAGCCGCACACCTTAAACTACAAACCCTCCCTCCCCCACAACTAAAGGCTTTCACTCATGGAGTGGGTCAAAGGCGACACTGTCGGCCATGGAAGCTTTGGCACCGTCAATTTAGCAATACCTAGAAGAAGTAGCGGCCAGATTCTTCCATTGATGGCAGTCAAATCCACTTCGGTTTCCAACTTTGCTTCGCTCGAGAACGAAAGACAGGTATTGAGTAAGCTCGCGGATTGCCCACATGTTATTCGATGTTTCAGCGGTGATTACAGCTCTGAGAATAGCAAGAAATTGTACAATTTGTTTTTGGAGTATGCTTCTGGCGGTAGTTTGTCTGATCAGCTCAAGAAATCCGGCGGGCGATTGCCGGAATTGACGTTAACTGACACACGAGGTCTGTGCTCAAGGGGCTTCAATATATTCATGGCAATGGCTTTGTTCATTGCGATATAAAGCTTTCGAACATCCTCCTCTGTTCTGATGGTGGAAACAACTTCACCAAGATTGCAGATTTTGGGTTAGCGAAGAAAGCGGAGAGCAAGGAAGGAGGGGGTTTTGGGCTGAGAATTACCCCTCTGTACATGTCGCCGGAGTCGGTGAACGGTGGCAAGAACGAATCGCCGGCGGACATATGGACACTTGGGTGTGTTGTTGTTGAGGGCATCACGTTGAGAAGGAGCGTCGGGGAGGGGAGGAAGAGTGTCGGGCTGAGTATAAAAAATAAAAAAGACATTTTGAATTTTTGCTTTCTGCTTTTAGAAGTCTTTTAAATTTGATTTTGCTTATAAGCATTTTTTTTACTTTTTGCTTTCTTTTAAGTACTTATTAAATTTGTAACCAAACACTACTTATTACTTTTTTAACTTTTTGCTTTTAAAAGCAAAAAAGATCTTAAAATAATCCCAACCAAACGGTGCCTAAGCAAATAGAGTGGCTGATTATGTTACCAATTTGGGCTATCATTGCCTTAAAAAATTATGGGACGTACATAATCTTAGAGAACTATCGAAGTCTTTTTATTCCTAACCGGAAACAAATTTTTTTTAATAAATTTTATTTGTTTCAAAAAAAAAAAATATCTTTATTTACACCACCAAATAGGCCCAAAATCATTGGGTTTAAATTTGGGCTGGTTTAGAACACACAATCTTCATAATGCACTTACACTTTTGTCCTTCACAAAAAAATTTCTCAAAATTTTGTTCCCAAGTGAGAAAAACCACAGAAAAATAGAGACCAGAGAATAAAGCAACTCCTAGACCACTCATGTCGAGCGGCCGTAAATAGTTTGGCACAAATCATCAAAGCCAATGGACTCCCGCCCCAAAACTTTGACTGTTGAAGAATTCTCTTTCAAGGGATCTTATTTGTAATATTCTCCCATAAAGGTAACAAAAGTGATGTTCAACAATTGTTTTTTGTTTTTATCCAGTGTTTTGTTTTAACAATTCTTCCTCCACCTTACGTTTAAAGCTCCACTTTGTGGCTTAAAATACACGACATTGCAATACACACCCTAGTGCAGGCACATGCATGTTGACATACATGCATACCAAATTTGATCAAAGGACATCAATTTTCTTTTCTTTTCTCGGTAAGAGTATTTAGACCTTTGATATTATATGATTGATTATCTAAACATGGGTGAGACAACTGTCAATTTTACATCAATTAATACTCAAGACAAATTCTGTTGGTTACTAACCACAATAAAGAGTGAAAAGTCAAATTTTAAACTTTTTGCTGCTTGATGCATATGTTTCAGGAAATATTGACCCACTCCCTGAGATTAGATCACTTAGGCTATGTTTGTTATGAGGGAATAAGGGAAGGAATGGAATGGTGATTTCATTCTTTAAAAAAAAGTGATGTTTGGTTGCACAAAATAATGGAATGGCTATTCATTTGTGCAGATCTATTCCCTCCAATAAAGGAATAGCCATTCCTTCTCAAACCCAGAAGAATGGCTATTCCCACATTTCAAGGAACTAGATATTGCACACGTGCGTTACACGTAAATTTTTATCTAGTAACAAAATGATTTTATGCTTTAAAAATTAACTTACATGTTAATCTTTAGTCTGACTAATCTCTTACTACATGGGTAAGATCACTACCCACTCCATTAATATCTACAATAGCTCACAAGAAAATTTTATAAAGGGTTAAAGTCCAAACATGGATATTGTACTTGGTGTATCCAATCTAAATAATCAAGCATATGAAATCAGCCCTGTTTTAGGGTCTCAAATAAAATTTGAGTCTTTATTTATTTATTTTTTCCAGAGAAGTGAAGTCTGAGTCTACTTTTATTGCTTCCTTGTCAATTAATGAAAAGAATGAACTAGGAAATAATTTAAATTCTGATAATGTCCATTTAGAAGTAGATTTTAAGCCCATCATCTAGTGGAAACCCTCCTAGCATGGTGGCAATTTACATCTACTGGATGATTAAAGGCCACAAGAGAATCCACCCATGTTGATTGTAGCCCCAAAAAAAAAAAAAAAAAAGGCCCTCATTTATAATTTGAGTAGACCCTTTGGCTTTTGAGTTGTGGACTTGGTTTTGGCCTTACATTTGGTTTTGGGCTCTCATTAATTTAAGTGTTAAAAAAAATGTGCTTTATTTTTTACCTACCATAAGGATTACCATTGATTGGAGGCCATCATTTTCCACTAAAAATTAGGGACCCTACATGGTCGCAACCTTGGGCTACCTTTAAGACCGGCCTTGGATTTAGTAGTATGAACCCATTTAATTTTTTTGTTGAAAACAAATAAAACAATATGATAAAAACACAAAGAATATAATAAAATCTTAAAAAGGGATAGTATTTTCTTCTATATATTTTTTCTTACTGCATTTTTTATTGGTAGCCTAAAGCATAATCCATGTCTCCATGAGCATTTTTTTATTGAAACACAACTACATGAGTATATGTAATTGTGTAAACATATCAATGGAGAGAGATGCTCTATCATTATTTATTTATAGTATAAAGTTAATAAAACATTTTATCAAAAAAAAAAAAAAAAGGTTAATAAAACACAACCAGGTAACTACATGAGCAACAAAGGAAAATGGGTAACCAAAGAAAAAGCAATAGGTAGACATAAATAAGCAGGTTGTGTGAGGTGGAAGGTAGACGGTTGGGATCAAAACCCAACCCCACATCCTTTCTACTTTGAGAGCTGAGATCTGAGATCTGAGCTAAAAAAACAAAAACAAAAACAAACCCCCTCGGCACTCTATCTCACAATCTCTCTCTCTCTCTCTCTCTCTCTCTCTCTCTCTCTCCCCATCATGTATAGAACATTCTCTCTCTATATCTCTACCCACTCTCTCTTGCTCTCTCTCTCTATATCTCTACTCCACTCTCTCTCTCTCTCTCTCAAGAGTCTCCTCTTTCAAAGCTTCCCAATCCATCCACAAACCCCTCATCGCCGCTTCAACCTTCGCCAGTTTTCTTCACTGGAAGATCTATGGGTTTTTTCCCCACTGACTCTTTTCTATTCTCTCTTTCTCTCGATTTTTTCGTTCATAGCTTTGTGTTTTTTTCTTTTTTGGTTTTTGATTTATGTATTTTTTTTTACTGAAACTGATTTGGTTTTGGTATATTTGGTTCTTTTTTTTTAGTTTGTATCATCATTCTTCCATTCAATTTTTTCATAGAGTTCATGGCTTCATGAATTTTTTTCTTCATATGGGTTTTGTTTTGTTTAAATTAGAGATTGCAAAGTTTTAACAAAGAAAAAAAATCATAAAAAATTTGTATATAAGCACATTTGGTGTTAAAAACATACCAAATGGTTAGGTAGGCAGGCAGGCAAAGACAAAAGAAGGTAGAAGACGCAGTTTTCCTTGTAGAATAGAAGAAGCAGTAGTGGAACGTGTAGTATGTCTGGATTGTGTTTCAGTTTGTATTTATACGTTAGGGTTTTAAGTTTTGTAAACGTGTATTTCAATTAAACGACGTTAAAGGGTAAATTAGTATTTAGGATTTTAAATATGGGTATAATGGTCGTTCAAAATTTTTGTCTCATAGGAAAAAGTGGAGAGAAGGTTAAAGCTACTCTTGATGAAGAAAGTAGAATTTACAATCCGACTGTTTATTTATTATATACGAATTATAGTTTCCGTTTCCTTAGAATTCCTATATGGGTTTGGTTTTATTTAATTATTATACGAATTATAATTTCCTTAGAATTCTCATTAAGGTATGTGTTTTATATTGTTATATTTTCTATATATGCAAAAGGGTAATTGTATAGTTTCCTTAAAATTCTTATTAAGGTATGTGTTTTATATTGCTATATTTCTTATATATGCAGAAGGGTAGTTGTGTATTTAAAAATTAAAATAAGGGTATATTAGTCAATCAAAAGTTTTTCTCACATTCATCTTTTTATAGGTAGTATAGATATAGATATAGATAGATAAAAATCATTAAAAATGGGTCTCACCCATACTTTTTCATTCCATTTTCATCACTTACCAAACATTGGGATGGAATGTCCATTTTCATTCCATTCCCATTCTCATTCTCATTCCATTCCCACTCCTATTCCATTCCATTCCCTCAAACCAAACACAGCATTAGTTTGAAAATAACAAAAATTAAGGAGAGATCAACATGGTTACCAACTCATACAACATGGTTCAAACATGAACAGATTTGTCTAAATTTTGGTAAATTTCATGGGGATCCAAACCCAACCTGGTTAATAGACAAGCTTTGGTAATAGTTCTTGTATATTGGATCAAGTTTAGGTTAGAAAATCCCTACCCAACCTCAATTCGGGTTCAGCTTGGACAAAGAGATTGAGCATCCAAACCAACCCAGACCCAACTTGTATTATATTTAATTTTATTATATAATGATTGGTATGACATATTGACATCTCATTTTGAACAAATGAATAAATAAATAAAATTTATTTCTTCTTTTGTTTAAATAATTTTTGCATTATATATATCACGAAATGCTCATTAACTGTTTTTGAAAATGTGTGTGAGCTGGTTTGAAAATATTTATTTCATTATACCCTAAGAAAGAGAAAATTCGATGGGGCAGACTTAACCCACCCAACATGACCAACTCGAAGAACTTGAGCCCATCTCGAACCCACACAAGTTGGGCTCAGATTGAACTTGGGTTGCGCAAGCTCGGGTTGATGCCAAGGTTGGGTTGGAATCAGGTTGATAGTTTTATATACACGCCTTGGATTGAGCTTGGGTGACCTCCTAATTAATCCAAATCTTGAGGGTCGATCTAGTAGTTCAAGAGTCTCTTCCCAAGCAAAAGGTTTTAGGTTCAACTCCCACTATTTCCCTCTCAAAGCCACCCTCATAGACTTATGTCCTCTAAATTTTAGGGTTGTAAAATAAGCCAAACTACTCAAACTCAACTTGAGATCAGTTCAATTTAAATCTTGCCCAAGCTCGTTCATGAGATAAATGAATAGAACTCATGCATCATTTTAAAGCTTATCAAAAGTACTATTCAAACTCGACTCAATAAAAGGTTCGTTTGAGCTCGTTCATAAGTTAAATGAGCCAATCTCAAATTACTTTTGAGCTCATTAATTTAATGAGTTCAGCTTGAACAACCCATTACTCGGCTCAGTTTGTTTACACTCCTACCTCTAATTGCTTGGTTTATGTGGGAGGGGGGATTGCATGTGCCGAGAGGATTAATTGAATGCGTGAGCATCCTGAGAAACAGCCTAATATCCACACACACACCCAAAAAAAAAAAAAGGAAAAAAACAACTCCTAATGGGCTCGACTCATCCAATTTGCAATCCCAGAATACTCTCTCCTTTGCAAAAGAAAAAATATTATTAATCGAAAGAATGGCCACACTAAATTTCCTTCACATAAAGGTTGCAGAGGGGACTAGGAAACTGATAATACCAAACATGAGTAATTGAGTATCAATCACATAATGACAAACTTCAGCCTTACAATCCTCAATACAATCTCTGAATATGTCTAGAAGTGTTGGAATATTATTTGCAAAATAACAAAATAATATGAGTTACCTTGCACAAAATAAAGTTAACCCAATCTAGTTAAGAGGCGCGATAACGCTTCTTAAAAATAATTGGAGCCTCCCACTCGTGCAAAGGATTATGGCAACTCTATCTCCGGGATTCAACTTAGTTCGAACTCAATTCTGTTCCTCTACGATCTTATACTAATCGGTAGGAACTAAGTACTTTCATTCTCTTGTCAAGATACCCAATAAAACTTAAAGTAAAACAACATATGTATACTATGTAGTAAGGAAGTTAGAAAATGACAACTAATATATAGGAGGATAGGTGGCTTGTAGTAGAAGCTAAGAATTTTCGTCATAATTACAAAAATTCTATTCTATCCAAAAAAGATTTGATCTTATCCAAAACTTGATCTAATCTATAACTTGATCTTATCCAAAAAGATTTGATCTTATCCACAAAAATAAAATAATAATTTAAATCATTTCCAACAAAAAGGACACTAACTCGAAATTCCCCAGAGGGACAATGGATACCTTTGTCTGAACATGTCTAGTTGAATTCTTGATTCTATCAGATTTTGATTGATTTAGTCCAAAGAAGAAGGATCCCACTTAATTTATGAGATTGCAATGGGGATGCTGGTCAAGACGCAGCAATTAGTGGCCGAATTTCATGACTTTTAAAAATCTATATCTGAATTAGTCAATGCAATCTCATGCATGTCAATTACTTCTTAAATCAGTAAATCATAATATTTTTATGGGAAGGCTATTGCCAACATAAAAATTTCTAAACACCCCCCACATATTTTAAACTTTTTCAAGGTTTTATGAAAAATATAGATGGTTTTCATGAAAACTAGATGGGATTGTTCATTAGAAAACATCATGTTGAATAACTTTGTAAAAGAACTTTTTTTCAATCACACCATGCTTTTTGAGGCAAATTGAGGATTCTTTCATAATGGTTATACATAAGAATCTACTGAAAAAATAACTTTAGTAAATTTAACCAAAATTACTAATCCAAATATTAGGAGAAAAAAATTTACCAAAAATTGATTGGTTGGTTGATTACTTTGTTCTAAGATGTGTGCTAGCTAAATGTGTGGTCTTGAGGAAGGTTTTGTACATTTCTTTCAACCAATGACTTAAAATCTACATATCAAAAAGTTTCTATAACTTGTAATTGATGCGTCAAACTAGAATTGATAAGATAAATTATTCTGTATAACCGTTATATCACATGCATGATGATGTGTGTGGTATAATCATCTAATACAATCATGTCATGTATCATGGTTCAAAGGAAGTTATGGTTCCTAATATACAACCATTTTCTTAGCACATATCCACAATGGTACTTGGCATGATTGTAATGGTTTAATTATACCAAGTCATCATGCCATATGCATGATATAACAATTATATGGAATAATTTATCAATTGATACCATAAAAGTATAAAACGTAAATAAAACAGTACATTATACTACCAATCATATCTAAAAAGTTTCTCCGTGGTCCTGAATAGAACCAGCCATCCAAGAAATTGCGACGAGATGACGGCTGTAGAAATAAGGAAGCAAGTGGGAGCCATGACCATTAATATCATTTAAGTTGATTTTTTGACCATTTTTCATAAAAATATTTGTAAAAATGAAACAAATATTGTAAATGACCAAAAAATTAACTTAAACGATCGATTTTGGAAAAAAATTTTTTACAAAGTTATTTAAAATGATATTTTCTAGTAGACACGGTGACTAGTTTTTATGAAAATCTTTTACATTTTCTTATAATTTGAAAATTTAAAAATTAAAAAAATATATATATACTAAAAAAATTTTGTAGTGGCAATAGCATCCACGCTCTCCTCCCATTTTTATACTTGGATTTTGGGTAGAAGCTTCTTCCTAACCCTTAAGGAGGCTTCTTCGGTTGAGGTGCTAATTTATTAGACGTTGTTGTTTGCCACTTGTTCATGTATCATGTATGGCAATATACGTCTTGCGTGTCAAGCATTCAAGGTTAAAATAAATAAATAAAACTGTGTAATACTAATATGACATCATCATGATAATAAAAATATAATAAAGTGAACAAAATCGTCAAAGTATTGGTGATATGGGTTATAAAAATGTAAGCTTAATTTTGACTAAATTTTGGTCATCTATTCCTTCATTATGATAAATATGTTTTCATACTGTATTGTGACAACAGCATGACTTGGTATCACAATCAGATAAATTTTCTTCAAAAAAAATCAGATAAGTTAATCTTATTTCACATTTGTTTGATTGGAATAGAATAGATGATATGGAATCCCATTCTAATTCAATCTAAGTAACATGTTGGAATGAGATAATTAAATAGAAATGAAATCAAATAGCAGTAATGAATTACTAAATTATAATGATATCCATTCCGTAATGTTTATTTCAATCTCATTTCATTTAAATTATTTTAAGTATGAAATTAAATTCTATTATCACCCATTCCATTTCATTCCAACCAAACAAATATGGCCTTAAGGTAGTTCATTTGATAAAAGATCTTGTTTCAGGACTTAGGAGTTTTGAGTTTGACTTTTGTTATTCCCTTAAAACCGCTCAAATAAGATTTCCGTAATTCTCATAAATCTTTATCTTACTTAATTCATGTGAATTGTGGGGTCTCAAATGATTCGAGTTGTGTTTAAAAGATTTTCTCATTATAATAATAATAAATAAAAAATAAAAAGGGCATACGATTCTAGAATGTCAAGTCCTGTGAGAAAAGTCCATGCTGACGGTTCGTACCCTGAGGGGCATAAATTATTGACCGCTGACTATTATTGAGGGGCGATGTGTGGTACATACAAGAAATGGAACAAAACGATGTCGTTTGTAGCTTTAGTATATGTGAACTGGCCCTTTTTTCTCCCATTATTTGCCTTGATTCCTCATCTCTACCCATTTTTTTCTTATTTCTTTTTAGCTAAATCTTATCTTCAACCTGCCAAGACTACTTCAATTCAACACGTGCTAGTCAAGAAATGGATTAAATTAATTGGAAATATGGTAAACTTGAAAAACTATAAATACATGGTTATTGGTTCATTGTTTGATATATAGAAACAAGTCTATTACAGCATTATATCGTTTGTAGAACTTAAAGCTAGCTTGTGTATTGTCTTCGTCTTCTTTTGTTGGTCTGTGTATTGTCTTCAATGGGTAGGCAAGGGCAGTTTGTGTATTGTCTTCTCTTGTTGCTCTCTCTGGTAAGCTCACTATATATTTTGCCATTCTTTCAAAACTTCCTACCTAAGTTTACTGCAAAATTTTACTTATTTTTGTCTTCCAATCTTTGTAAATACCTTGGGTTACATTCAATTTGATTTGTATTAAATTCCACTAAGCCATTGATCCGTGTAGACGTATTTAGTCGATCTGTGGATCAATTGAGGTTTTTTTTTTTTTCTTTTTTTTTTTCATTTTTTTGGGTGATAATTGTGTATCATGGTTAGATGCATGCGACGGGCATTTATGACATAAGTCACCCCTCACATGCTATCACATGAGGGTGATTTGTGTGTAGACTGTAGAGGGCACATATGCCCATCATACAGAATAATCTCTTGTATGGTGAGCATGGCATTAAAGTCCACATACTCTTGTTTTCATAATGGCATTAGTTTATGCTTCTCTTTTTACAGCAAAAGTTACAAAGTTGCAACTAGCTATTGCAGACAGCACATATTTACTAGACGTTTTGATGCACAAATTTTATTTATTTATTTATTTTTTTTGCACTTGTTTATGTTCAAAAATAATGCATGACAATTTTGTGAACAAAAAAACTGGTTAAAATTTTGAAGTTTTTTAAGTCGAAAATTTTATTTGCTGATTTTTAATTAATCTTCAATAAAAATTAAACAGGTTATGGCGACATCCGCAGAGGTTGCTTCTAGTAATGACACATTAGAATGGGTGCAGAAAGATAATCGTCGATTCCTTCATGCCATTTACAGAGTTATTGATCTTGATCGCACCATTAAGTATGCCATTTTGATCTTGGTTATCATCTTGTAATATTTTTTTTATGTTTTCTTTGCATGGAAGTGATTATGCATACCACAATGTCTTGTTAGGTTTTACACACAGCATTTTGGGATGCAGCTGTTGAGAAGGAGTGATGTCCCCAAAGCCAATTTCTCCAATGCAGTTCTTGGGTTTGGCCCTGAAGAGTCTCACTTTGTGTTGGAGTTGATATATAGTATGTCTACTTGGACAATTTCTCTCTTTTTTTCATTTATTTTGGGAGACGGGCTGATAGCCTGATATTGAAGTAGGAGAAATAGTATTAACATTCTATGCCCATATTTTTCACTGTATCATAGAGTTTAACGCCCTCATTTATATTCAATTTCACAGACCATGGAGTGGACAAGTTGGACTTTGGAACAGCCTTTGGACACTTTGGAATAGCAGCTGAAGATGTAATGTACCATTTGTGATTTGAACTTGTGTGATTATGGCTTCATATTGAAACTTCTTAACCCTTTGAATCATTATTTCAGGTCTATAAAATAGTTGAGGACATTCGAGCCAGTGGTGGAGTCATCACGCGTGAACCAGGGCCAGCCGAAGGTGGTGGTTCAACCATCTACGCTTTTGTTCAAGACCCCAATGGCTATAGCTTTGAACTCGTCCAAAGGGATGCACCAATTCGTGAACCACTTTGCCAAGCCTTGTTTAATGTTGTTGATCTTGATCGCTCTATCGAGTTCTACCAAAAGGTAAATTGATGTCGAACTTAGGTTAATTTTTTTTGTGAGGTCAGGTTCGAGGATAATATTTTCGTTCTCCTACCCCTACTGGGCTACTACTAACACCCCCTCCAACCGAAAAGGAAAAAAAAAAAAAAAAAAAAAAAGGGTATCAATGCTCTTTCATGAATTCGAACTAGGGATTGCTCACTCATCTAACTCCAAAGCAGAATTATTCTTAGAAAACTACAGCAAACAAAAGATATTTCTCCATTTGTTCTATGTAGCATAATCTATATAGTATATTTGCTGATAATATTTGATCTGCAATTTGAATACTGACTTTCTTTCGGCTCTCCACAGGCCTTGGGCATGAATCTACTGCTTAGGTATGCAAATCCTCGAGAACAGGTATGTAAACCCCTTTTTGTTTTTTTTTTCTATTTTCCTTTTTGCTAGGTAATTATTTAATTGTTAAATATTGGTAAGCACAAAAACAATTTTCAAACCCAGATTGACTTGTGATAAAACAAGGATGGAGCTTTACCACTGTTAGGCTGCTAGGAAAAATCTTAAACCATTTTTTGAAATATATATATATACTGATTCAGTGAATTTTTTGCCGCATGAATCGGACAGTTTGATATAGGTATGGTGGGTTATGGAGATGATCTAAATCAAACAACTGTGATTGAGTTGAGATATAACTACAATGTAACCGAGTATACACAAGGAAATGCATATTCACAGGTCAGTTATATATAGTTTTTTTGAGTTAGAACTCCTCCACATAATCTCTGCTCAATATCAAGATATGTTTCTATCTTTTGATGAGCTATGAAAATCAAATTCTAGGTCGTTATAAGTACTGATGATGTATACAAGAGTGCTGAGGCTGTCAAGCTGGTTACCCAAGAACTGGGAGGAAAGATTATTCGACCACCGGGTCCAATTCCTGGAACAGACACCAAAATTACTTCCTTCCTTGACCTGGATGGCTTTAAAACTGTGAGTCATTTCAATACAAAGTTACAAGTGTTTTCTCTAATGATACATCCATATCGGGAAAAAGTGCTGTTCAAAACACAGTTTGATTGAATTTTGATTTTCTTTGAAGTTTCTATTGTGCATCAAATGATGATAATGAGACAACACTACCTTCTGTTGCTAGCTACCCAGATTGCAGAATTGACTTCTTGCCGTTCATTCTTTCAGGTCTTGATGGACAACGAAGATTTCCTCAAGGAACTACAAAAGAAAGAGTGATGATCAAAGATGAGAATAAGCATCACCATTTCTGTAATGCTGATGTGTTTCTTACTTGAATAAGTAGTCCTGCTATGGACCTGTAATCCCTAATCAGTGTGCTTACATTCATTTTTATGTCTTCATGTTACTTCAGCTATTGTTTGCTAATCTTCACAAAGATACTGATAATATACAGATTACAATAACTTGAGCTTGTATACCCATAAACTTTAGCACATAGAACACTGATAAATTCCCTCACAAAAATAAGTGAATTGTTATTTTCCACATCATTTTATGTTTTCTCACATGTGAGAGATGGCATGGTGAACTGAAGTAGCTCACCTCATTTTACTCATATAGAGGTCATGGGTTCGATTCTCAACCCCATCTTATTGGAAAAAGGGTCAAGTAGGAACCTATCCTATGGGATAAGGTGCAGGGTTGGTACCCAACAAACAAAAAGGAACTCACCAAAGTGAATCTCAACTGCACTCATGCAAAACGTAAGATGTTGGCACAACCAATTCAATAAGCTGTAAGATAAGAAGTTCATGTTCATCATATTCATTTCTGACCACCCTGCAGGGGAAATCTTTTGAGCACCACATGCTTGGATAAACTCTGCCATTTTTCAGAAATATGAAATTTAGTCTATGCCCTATATTTTTCTTCCAAAAGCTGCTTCAACAACTTCTTGAAGCTTTCCTCTGTACATCCCTTATGAGGTACAAATTGCAATTTAGAACAGAGTACCAAGACTTCAAAAGGATCCAACTGTTTAAGAATCTCTGGGTCACGATCATAATCCTGGAAGCATAAAGTTCAAAATTTGACAAAGGAATGTTCAGTTTCAAAAATATGATCATTGGCTTCATATCTCCTCATGTTCACAAATATACTATTTGTTTGGTTCACATTTATAGTGAGGCATAATCCTCCCATCCAAAAAGCAAAATGAGTGAATTATTAAACCACCCATTCTTTATCAGTTTAATGATGGACACGCCCCATGCCCCATGTTAATGTGAACCAAAATGGACTGTACATTGTGAACCAGAAAAGTTATGTACTCAATATCAAAATATGAAAAGGACATGTGAATTCTTTCCCCAAATGATAAATGAAGAACATATGTAGTGCCAAAGTTCTCAATATGTACTTAAACCTGGTATGAATGTAAGATTCAAGATCTACTCACCTTTTCAGTCACAACAACAATAGGCCGGGTATCAAACCTGTGCTGAAGTTCTTTGAGCCTCATTCTGATTGCCTCAATATCCTAGATTAATTGGCAATGCCAATTAGCCTTGACATGCTGGATAAGCATTTGATTCAACATCTTAAAAAAGGGAAAGATAAGAAAAGGAAACTACTACTATATTCCCTTTATGAGATATTTGTTATAAGTCCTAGTGAACTGTGCTTTAGATCATCAATATATGGATTGAGATAAACTCTCACAGCTAAAACCCATAAATGCTATAGGACGATGAGGACATCAAAATGGGTAATAGGTAAAACGTCCCAAATTCTGACAGGCGTAGGAAAGTTGGAAAGGCAAGAGAGGAAGTTGATTTTACCTTGGCTTGAAATAAGTGGTGGATCACTGAAGTCCAGTCGATCAACATAACATGGTCCTATCTGCCACAAGTTATTTGCAGTTATAAATAATTTACATATAAAAGCAAAAGGAAAAAATGGGGAAGGAAAGTCAAGAGAGGTATACACAGTGAAACAATACCAGTCAAGATCTATCCAAGTATCACCATTGAATGCTCATTAAGACCAAAACATAACATGCATGAAGCTTCCCAAAAAAAAAAAGAACTTTTAAGTAACTATTTTGACCAAAATACGAAAATAAATTACTACCTTTTCAAGCCCCTGCACAAAGGCATCTGCAAAACCAATTGCAGAAACACATAATATGAGTGCATCATACACAGCCTGCAATGGAATTTTGGTATAAACGTTTCCAACTTTAAAGAAGTTTGATGGAACCATTCCAGTGAAGAAAATAGGAAGAGCTTCTTTGACTTCTCGGATCATTAACTCAATATGTTTGAGCTCATGTTCTAATACCTGCATGAAATATAACAATGCTAAATGAAACCCAGAAAACTGTAAAAAGGAAAAATGAGAAAGAAAAAAAGAAAACTGAGATAGCTCAAATTTGTATACCAAGTCAGCATGATGGACTAAAACCATGTCTGCTCGTTTGAGTGCCGTAAGAGGTTCCCTTAAAGGTCCAAGAGGAAGTAATTGACGGTTTCCCCACGGCATCATCCCATTTACCATTACAATCTCCAGATCACGCCACTAAGCTCAAATGCTATCTTCCAAACATATAAAATTTAGACATTGTTAGCTTTATGCAAAGTATTTGTGTTTCAAGCATTCCCCACTTAAAGCTATATTAGCAAAAAATAATACAATAAAGATTAACTCATGAGACAGGACTACAGAACATGTTATTTGTTATCAATCATAGGTATAACACAAACATTCCCTGAGTCATCTTGTCAAGAAATAAACTCATGGCAAACAAGGCAGCCAGTCATATACTATTAAAACATAAAAGAAGAACACTAGGCTAGATAAGAGAACTTGTCACACTAAATGTCCATATCTAAGACTTGAGACAAAAAATGCTTGAAAACAATGGAGACACATAGGAAAGGAGATTTTATTACCTGCATTCCATCATCTAGAATTGCAGCAACAATTTTGTCTGAATTAAGATCAATTCCCACTTTCTGATCAACACAAAGTCTTTCAAAGCATGTACCACCATGAGGATCAACATAACCATATCTCTCAAGAAAACAAGCTGCTGTAGCTGCTCGATTTGCACCCACAGCAATTTTTGCAGATGTCCCAATAAGATGCCTTCGAAGCATGTCAGCTTCATCCCCACCAGCATAACCCTGCCAGAGAAGTAACCTTCAAGAAAATTCTCAACATCGGCAATAGCATCACCAACTAGAGACGATTTTGGATGCTATTTTAGTCTGAGTTATTTAAAAGAGTTCCGAAATTTATGTTCCAAATAACTCGAGATAAGGTGGATTGTGGTTTGAAGAAAAATTCCCTTGAGATAAGTGGTCATTCTATTTTCATGAAACATACTGTGTCACATTGTAAGAATTACAGTTTCTACAACAGGTAAACAACTTGAGAACATCATTGCAAAACTTTTGTAACCTACTTCAAAAACCATCTATCAGATAAATATGTTATACACACACACATATATAATATATAATGAAAATATGAAATACCCACAGTATGCAATTGTAGTGAAAATTCATCTAGAATAATCAGTATGCAAAACCCATAAGGGAGAAGGGAAAAGTAATACCCTGGTGAGAATTAGAGGTGAAATTCCAGAATTCGCAAACCAGAAAGCGATGAACTCAACCATTGGCGTCTTCCCATTACCTCCCCACGTCAAATTCCCCACACTAATCACCTGGTACAGGCAACCTTCCAGATCAAAATGCATCAATATATATATTAAAAAGAAAAGGATGATCCAAGATAGAGAAATACACAGCCTTCGCTGCCCCTATTTGGTTGCTTAGAAAATAAAACAAAATTTTGGTTTCCATTTTCTAGAAAAATTAAGAAATCAAACAAAATTAAGCCAAATGATTGCACAGTTGAGTGATGCGTATCTTTTCTTGGGTCCCAAACACACAAATTCAATGATTAAAACCTAAAGGGTTCATTTGGTTGCTGAAAAAATTACAAAAAAGAAGCAAACTTTGTCTTATCGAGGACCTTGGAAAACCGAAACTCCACTTTCATGAGCCAAATGCAACAGAAAACAGCCACGAGGGATGAGTCTCAAACAGGTATTGAAGTCCATAGCTAGTCTTCAGCCAAAATTTAGGACTTTGTTCCATTTTAAGCTCATCTGTAGTTCCTCTCCAACATCTAGCAATTGAGAGTTATTAATTTTCGTATGGATTTCTTATTCTGCTTGAAACCCGGTCATCATCATCAAAAGGAGAACTCTCAGTTACAAGCCTATTCCGACCAAAAAAAAGAAGAAGCTAAAAGCCTACATTCACCAGAAGTCCTTGCATGAACAAATACCATCTTTAAAATGGTGAAAACGGCTCTTCTCTCTCATGATGATCTGTCTCATTGTGATTTTTGAGGTGAATTTTGAGAAAGTATGGCAATAATCACAAATTCTCAAATTTTTCATCACTCTTATGGGGGACTCAGAACTCACATTGATAAGGCCAAGTGCAATGGCGAGCTTCTCACTGTGAGTCCGAAGTGAGGCTTCCTTTTCTTCCATTTCCACATCATGTAACACAGAACCTGTTTTTGGAACGTAAACAATACTCTTCAACTGTTTGATTAACTCATCCAACTTTTCATATATACTTGCTGAGTGTGGGTGGAATCTGTCTCCCCCATATAAAACATGGAGTTGACCATTAAATTCGACTGAGCTGTAAGAAGCTACTTTCTTTACGCCTTTCTTTCTAATTCTCTGTCTCACCTTCTCAACATGATCCCACCTCCCAGCAGCTGCATACATGTTCGATAATAAAACATGATATCAGGCAACGTCGGGTGCTAATTCAGAAAGCAAATCTGCAACATGCTGGCCCAATTTGACATTATGATGGATTGTACAGGCACCCAATAAAGCTCCCCAGACTCCTGCGTCTGGCTCAATGGGCATACTTGTGATGAAGTTATAAGCCTCTTCAAGATGCCCTGATCCGGCTAAGGAGGTTGACCATGCAAGCATAGTGTTCTTTTCTAGGTTGGATATTTCTATTTTTTGATCGAACCATGTAATTGAATAAGTTCCTACCTTCACTTCCTAGTCCAGCATGGCCAAACGCAGATAGAACCCCAAGAAAGGTAACATAGTTTGGTTGCACTCCTTCATTTTGCATCCTGGAGAACAAATCCAATGCTTTCTCACTCTCCCCATTAACAGCATACCCTCCAATCATAGTGCTCCAAGAAATGACATTCCTATGAGACATTTCCTCAAACAAATTTCTAGCCAAGTCAATGCTCCCACATTTCAGCATACATGTCAAGCCATGCATTGTCGACTATTATGTTGCTATCAATCCCTTCTTTCGTTACAATCCCATAAATATCCTCCCCAGTTTCCAAACACCCTAACTGACCACAAGCCGAAAGAGTACTCACAACAGTCACAGAATCAGGCTTAACTCCAGCCACAATCATTTGGACGAAACAATGTGAGAGCCTTAGCGGCATGTCCACTTTGAACACACACTGCGATGAAAGCATTCCAAGCAACCAAATCTCTTTCATCCATACAATCAAGCAAGTAATCAGCAGAACCCAGTTCACCAAATTTCACATACATTATCACCAATTCGGTCATCACCATAGCAACAAACTCCAACCCATATTTCACAACATGGCCATGGACAGCCACACCAGCCCACAGCTCCCCCAGTTCGGCACAAGCCTTGATAACGAACGGGAATGTGAACGGATCAGGACGAACACCTACAAGATGCATTCGTCCATAAACAGAGGCAGCCTCACTGAGAAGATCATTTTTCACGTACCCTTTAATGAGGGTGGTCCACAAGAAAGGCCGTGGCTTGTGCATTTCATCAAGCAGTTGGCGAGCGTATGCCATGTCTCCTAGGAGTATACAAGAGGAGAGAAGGTGGGTGAGGAGGCCGTTCTTGATGGATAGGCCTGTTGTGAGGACGAGTGAATGGATTTGTTTGAGTTGGTTTGGGTGTGAAGAATGAGACCGCAAGAGAGTGGTGAAGGCTTGTTTGGTTAATGGTAGTGATGGGTTGGTGGAGATTTGACGGCCGTGAGGGAGAGTTGAGAAATAGAAGGTCGAAGGAAGCAGTTGAAGGGTAAGAGTTGGGTAGAGCCTGGTGTATTGTGTTTTTGATAGCATGGTTTATGCGTACCCGAAAAAACAAACGCCTCACGTCTCGTTGCCAAAAAACTAAATGAAAAAAGGAGTAAATTTTCACTTATTGAGCACCCGAGGAAACGAAAAATTTCCACTTTCCTACCAAATGCAGCTCATAACACATTTTTTCTTCGATTTTATAAGCACCCAAAAGGAGTATAATTACTTCTATTTACCTGCGTTTTCTCGGCAACCAAACAGAGGAAGAAGATAAGAGGGTTTGGGGGTACGTACCTGTGCTTGCGGAAGAGACCCAAGTGGTAAAATCGGTGGCGGAGAGAGAGAGCGAGGTTGTAGAGAGAGGAAGTGATGGAGAGGAGAGGGATGAGAGAGCGTTGAAAAACAGTGAGTTTGGAGAGGTCTTGGGAGTAAGCTACTTGGTTCACTGCTCTTTTCAATTTCTCCATTGGAAGAATGACGAGAGAGAGAGAGAGAGGTGGAGGGGTAAATAGGGGATTTGGAAAATGGGGTATGATTCGGTGAGGTGTACTTTCCGTTTTCGTGACGGTACTGCCACGTCATGAGTGGAGCCAACTTTGAATTTGTTTCTGACGCTGATGGGGATGGTGTAGATGGAACTGGAACGGTCCAATGATTGGAGAGAGGAACCAACTTATAGGGAAAGGCTATTGTGAGGGCTCGTGGAAATGGGGATATTGCACTAATCTCAAAGTACATATCTCACCGTTGGATTTGATCAAACGCAGATGTCTTTTTCTTTGACCACGCCTCTCAGTTAATTTTGATCTTAGTCCTATAAAGAATTTTTCAAAGGGTCCCATATATAAAATTTTGTCAAAAGACATTGTTTGGTTTTATAGGACTACAAAAGCATTGGCCCGTGGATTGCACTTAACCAAAGTAATCTTCGATGGATTTGAAAACGCTATTGGGTTCAGTTATAAAACCAATGGTGGTGATGGATTTGAAACTTGGCTTAGGTCTCTTAAAGAGTTTGATATGATTAGGTTATAAATGATGGTTCAACTTATTGACTTGGGATTGCGATGCAATTACATCTGTTTATGTAACTTGTCTAATAGTTTTATGGACCTGATATGAAAATAATGTTTATCAAGCAATGTCATTAGGGTTTTGGTAGCTCAATGTGATAATTGCAGTGATATTGTTATATCTAGCATTCCTATGGAGATGAGCATGACCTACGAGAAAATAAGCCATCTCCCTTTATAAAACTTTCATAATGAGGTGATGATTCAGATTTAATGGGCGTTTAGCATACCGTTTAGAATGTCTCAAAGGGCTTTTGAATGATAAAAGTTATTTTCATCATCTTATAAGTGTTTGATGAGCCACTTAAACTGTCATTTAGAAAAATCATTTACTCCAAAAGACAATTTAACAAAAGCTACTGAAAGTAGTTTTTCAAAATGACGCTTATGAAAAAGTAAAAGAGTGTAGGAAATAATATTAAAATATTAATGTTTATCAATTTTTTACACAAAATGGCTTTTATATATATGTTCACCTAAACTATTCAATTTTTTTCAAATGCCTTTTTAAAATGATATTTTAAAAATGCCTTTCTTTTCGAAAGCCTTATTATTTTGAAATGGTACACCTAACGCACGTTAAACGTACCAAAGCCGAAGGAGGGTCACCTTGAAGAATTGCTATGATTTCAGCTGCTGATCTAGATGGGTGAGAAGGGGTAAGAGTAATGTTATTAATCTTTAATTTATTCTTCTTAATGATGTGATTGCACCAATCGTACACATGATTGGTTTTTTGTATATTTTTTTATGCTTTCCAAGTACATGACATGTCGAGCCATCATTAAGGAAAAAGAAATAAAGAAACATATTAGTTACGGAGTAGGAATTAATAAGCTAGATTTTACAAGCCACAAGAATGTGCAACCCTGGGGCCTAAACAGGGTAATATACATTGGTTTTTTAGATAAGTGGAACTCCACACACACACACACACCAAAAGTGTACACAACTTTTGGAGGTGCTTAGGACCCTAATAAAGGACAATATACAGGGTAATTTATATGGTTGAGTATGTTGAATCCATTAAATAAGAAATCTTGATCATCATGCCACCACTTGTAGTCAGTAAAATAAAAAATTCTATTTTCCTATGCTTAAGACTCATAAATTGTTTCTTTATACGTACATGTTGCTCACAGTCTACGGATGAAATATTTATGATTAAAACTTTATTATATATATATATATGATTTTGTTTTATTTTAATTCCAGTCATCATTTCCTCTCTTTCTTCTAATAAAATTTTTTTATTATATTTATATTCATACTAAATAAAATAGTTAAAAAAAAAATTTTCTTTCTATTTTCTTAAATTGAGAATTTCTTATTAAGTAGAAAACATTTCTTCTAATTTTGTTAAAAAAAAAAAGGGTATTTCTTCCAAGCAAAACCCATTTTGGTCACTTAGACCCAAAAAAAAAAAAAAAAAAAAAAAAAAAAAAAGGACGCCATTTTGGTGTTTTCCTTTGTTGTTGCTTCATTGGTCTTCTTGATCCCTCTCTTTCTCACTATTTTCTATCTTTTAAACAAGCTCTACTGTTAATCTTCCAAAGTCCTTACCCCAGCCTCAATGAAACCCACCGCCTTCCCCCCGTCTCTCTCTGTCTGAGGACAATGTTTTTGAAGTCGCTGTTGATCCCTTGGGTTTCGACGATGTTCTAACCAAAATGAAGCTGCCCTCAAGATGATGATGATCTTCCACTGACAACATAATTTCCACATGTTTTAGCATGTGATTTGAAAAAAAAAAAAAAAAAAATGATAATGGAATAGGGAGGAGAGATAAGATATTTTGTAAAAAATGAAGAAGACACAGTAGAGGGAGGAAAAAAAATGGAAAAACTGTAGAGAGAGGATAGGAATTAGGAAAAAAAAAAAACGAAAATTGCTTATGTTGACACGTGGCACATTAATAGTGCACCAATTCTTCCATGGATTTGTCATATAAAATTTCAGTACAACCCATAGGCCATAGTGCCATATCATTTTCATTTATAAATTAGCGTAGGGATATGAACTCTAGATGCCGACAAAAGTTAGGATAGCTAAATCAAAAGTGTTTTCACAAACAGTCAAATACGTGTTCATAAAAAGAAATAGAGCTCATCCGGTTGGACATAGATCTTGACATGCAAACATGTATCTGTAAAAGTAAATTAAACTCACGCGTTGAAGACCTTTTTAGTCTTTTCTATGTGTGCATGTGATTTTTGGAAAAAAGTAATGATACACCGTTATATTAACCCAGCTCTTTTCCAAATTAAAGTCATAACAACAGTAAATACATTACACAACAATTAATTTCCATCAAAGCCCACTTTGCTTCCCTCTGCAAGAAGTCATTGCCCCTTTTCAAAGTGTTCTTCATTGTCAATGCGTGGTGGACCGGTTCGGTGGTTGTGAATTTGGCAGCAATGCGGTCCCTCAAATCCCAAAAATTTCAAAAATTGAGAGGGAAAGATTTTTATAGGCTGGACCCCACACTAATCACAGCTGAATGGAGCTCTTCAAGTTTTAAATTTAAAATTTTTTTTTTTTCCACCAATGAGGTTGGTCACATTTTCAAGATTCCACGACTATCATGACAATCCGACGGCTACTATTTATCCCACGACACGTATAAAGGCTAGCTTCTTATTCAATGAACATTGATCATCACTATCAGAGTGTGGATCCCACAGTCCCACCCTGTTGGTTGGGAAACGTCTTGTGGGACCCACCCCCACCCCACCCCAAGGTCCTGAATTTTAGGGGGTGCAAAAACATGGTTCCTTGCATTTAATTGTGCTATAACACAGGATGAGGGAACTTTCATTTTTTTTTTTTTTTTTTTTTAATAATTAATTTTGGCCATGGATGAAATATATTTTTACTCGTAATATAAACCTTTCAATATTAATAAATAAATATTAATAGTTTTTCTTATAAACTTGGATTTAAGATTATTTATTTAACAAATAAGAAAAATGTTATAAAACTATCATGCGATCATGTTGTTGATGAAGATTAACATTATAAAGACTTAAGGAATTCCCCCTCCCCCTCTTCTCTCTTCCCTCTTCCCCCTTCCTTGCTTAGTAAATATATGTTAGTCCTATGGGAAGAGGCTAATCCCATGAACTCTTGTAATTCTTTATTTCAACACATACTTAGTTATTATTAGACTATCTCATGACTTTTAAGGTAACTCTTATCAAAGTTCATGATTCTTTCTCAACCAAACAAGGTTTAACGAGCTTTTTTTCAAAGTTTGACTAGTGTAACATTTTACTCCAATATATTTTTAGTTGAATTTACATCAAGATAAATGAATTATTTTGCGCATCGAAAACATATACTTAGGTGCAAGATGTAACTATTTGATCACGAGCCAATCACTTGATGAAGAGTAAGTATTATGTATTGTCGAGTATATACGTTAATACATAAAATAATTTTTTTGATTTAATAATTTATGCAATAAATTTGATGATGTGATGTGTGTCTTTACTAAAAATAATATAGATCTCATAAAAGTGGTATGAGGACACCTTCTTTGCAGTCTTATCTTTTTACAATCCTATTCGTTGTATTATTTTGCCACTTTCATAAACTTGTTAATGACTCTTAAATCTAATGACATGCGAGCATGTCCCATTGTAATAGGGGTGTACGATTTGCGGAAATTTTGAATTCAACTGTGGGCATATACGAGATACTGTTTCGCGAAAAAATAAAAATAAAAATAAAAATTGGCATTTAGCCAATCCTAGCATCGTCATGGCCCACTTTACCATCAACACATCACCGTCCGATAATTCTATCACAGCCGTCAATAAATTGCGCAACTTTAAATAGTTTTTGAGAGATTATATACCTGAAAAGAAGCGGAAATGACCACTGAGTCCTGTCATGACGCGTGCAGAAAGCGGATTTTAAGTGGTCAGTTTAGTCAAACGGGTTGTCTGGAATAAAGTTAAACTTAGCGGTCTTTTTCCAACCTTTTGGAAAAAACAAAGAAATTTAGCTCCACGCCCTTTTTGTGCGCGTGATGTACTTCTTCCCCACCAATTGGGAATATGTTATTTTGCGCTCAACTTAAGTTCTATTTTTTTTAATTAATTAATTAATTTTTTACTTTTTGAAACTCAACTTGATCATATCAGTCACCAATCTTTGTATCCTAATGATAATTTTTTTCTCTCCTATGATGTCAAATTTCTTGAATTCAAGTTTTTTAACTTTAATGATTTAGAAAGAATTTAATTTGCTTTTGAAATCGGAGATAAAGATGATGAACACTTGAGTTTGTATTGGTTTGTTTAAACAAAATTATTTCATAAAATCAAAGAGGCGTTAAATGGGGATTAGATGTTTTAATGCTAGATGCATCATACTTAAGAAAACGATCTTGGTAATTAATGAGCACATTTATATCATAATAATTTGCATATTATATTTTTGTGCCAAATATTAACATTAGGGCCATGTTTTGATGAAATAATATAAATGGTAATGAAATCAAATGGTGTGTTGGATGACCATTTTAAATCATTTTTCATTCAAGACCACTTTAAGCATGGAATCAAATTTTGTTAACATCTATTCCATTTCAACTAAACAAATATGGCCTAAGTTCATTTATGGTTAAGTGTTGAGATTCATCCCGTAGAAGTTAACAATTTTTTTCTTCTTATGGCCCCCATAAGAGATGCTCATGACAATTTTTCCTTCATTTATTAATATGTACAAAGGTTGATTGCACTTAAACAATATAGGTTAACCCAATTAATCCAAGACCATGAAATACTAGTTCTTATATTTCTCAGTGACTTTTGCATCATTTTGATTAGAATTTGGAATAGAAAGTGGAGATATATCAAGTGGAAGAATGATATTTGTAATCTATTTTTACATGAATTTCAACATTAGCTACTCAACTCTTCCTCCTTAATAGGGTTGACTCGATATCAGTTCATTAAAAAGTTTATTCAAGTTCACTCATAAAATATTTAAATGAGTCGAACTCATGTTTTAATTTTGAATTCATTAATTCATTAAGCCAATATTTAGTAGAATAGCACACAACTTGATAATTCATCAATATCTTAAATAACTAAATGGTTCAAACTTGGTTAAGAATAACTCGATAAGAAAAAGAAGTTAAGGATGAACCTATTACCATACGTTTTTATGCTAAATTTATATCTTTTCATGAATAAAATTAAGAAAAAGTACTTGAAAAAAAGACAAAAGAGGTATGAATTTAACAAAAAAAGGTGTGAAAATAACCCCACACATGAATTAAACTTTAAAAAAAAAAAAAAAACCCTATTCTACTCAAATTTTCAAATTTGTTAATTTATAAAGTCAACAAGGCATTCCATGTTGGCTCTAGTCTTCTGGCCACCAACCACTTCCTACACTGACCACTGACATGTAATGTGAAAAACACGCGCTAGAGTCTTTCCAAAAAACCCTCCACGAATAGATAAAGTTGAAATGACGTAATCACGGGCAGCAGGCAACTGAACACGCAATGCCCCACAGGGCAGCGGGCAGAGACAAACGCCGTCTTTATCAACCCACTAACGCCGTTCCTTTCCCTATCACACAAACCAAAATAAGGAAAAAAAACAGACCGAACCTCAGGTTCGGACCCAAGCCTCAGAGGCTCGGACCACAAAGCCACACGAAAAAGGCCAACAAGCCCTACAACAAATAATGGAAGTAAAAAGAGGAGAGAGAAATATAGCGAATATAGAGAGAGAAAGTGTGTATGTATAGATAGAGAAAGTGCATGTAGAGAGAGAAAGAGAGAGGGGTGGGCAGAAGATGGGTCAGATCGTGAAGAGGAAGAAGAAAGGCCGGCCGTCGAAGGCAGATCTGGCCCGCCGTTCCGGCGACGAGAAGACGGCGCCGGAATCTGACATACGGCGGAGTCTCCGGCGACGGAATGTGAGGTACAACATCGACTTCGACGACTATGTTGACGAGGATGACGAGGACGAGGATGGGGAAGAGAGGAGGAAGGAGAAGAAGCTGAAGCTGGTGCTGAAGCTTCCTCAAGATAGCGGCAGCGGCGGCGAGGCGGTGCCGAGGCAGGGTAGGATGGAAGCGCGTGTGACGGACGCGCCAGATTCGGCTGTCTCTGCTTCTTCGTCGGAGTATTGGAATAGGACGGTAAAGAAGGACGGTGGCGATGATGATGACGATGATAATGATGACGATGATGATGACGGCGATGGCGATGAGGTACGCTAGGTTTATAAATATATATATGGATCTGATGAGAGTGAAGTAGAAGGAGAGAAGGGGGGGTTTTTGGTGCGGTATCGGGGGTTTAGCAGTGTCCAGGGCTGCGGTGTCATGGGGTTTAGCAGAGTGTCCAGCTCAGCTGAACTCACTGAGATTTTTCTAATTGGTCCAGACTTCTATATTACTCTCCCCCTCTCTCTCTCTCTCTCTA
The DNA here is from genome assembly GCA_039720395.1 of Liquidambar formosana. NCBI lineage: Eukaryota > Viridiplantae > Streptophyta > Magnoliopsida > Saxifragales > Altingiaceae > Liquidambar > Liquidambar formosana. Next base: position 4,936,000 of record CM077834.1, read on the forward strand.
AAAACTCTGTGTCGGGGGATTGATTTTAACGGTCGGGTCAACTGTCAAAACTAACCCCCACAGAATCTGATCACGCTCCCACCTTTCTCTCTCTACATCTATTTCTCTCTCTCCATCTCTATCTCTATATCTATTTATATATATATATATATATCTATGTTTATTCCATTGCCTGTCTGCCTTTTCTGTCTCTGTCTTGTCTCTATCCATATCTCGTACTTATAAACGAAGTGCTTGCTTCAGACATCTGTATTTATTAGTGTTTTTGGGTTTTGGGTATTTTGGATTTTGACAGGAAAGAGGGCGAAAGGCAGATTCCAAGGGGCAAGACTCTGTTCCAGGTGTGTTTTAAATTCATGGGTTCTTGGTTGTGATTAATGGGCATTGCTTAATTTTATCATATAAGTAAATTTGATATGGGTTTTGGGTTTTGTTTAATTTTCTCATACGATTTTTAATTTGATATGGGTTGCTGAATTTTTTTGTATTTTTATTTTCTGACCAGGGACGCCATCAGGTCCTCCTTCTGGGGTTCCATTGCCGGATAAGAAGTCATTGGAGTTGATTCTTGACAAACTTCAAAAGTAGGTGATGCATTGTCTTTGTATTACTCTCTCTTGTGATAATGTGTTGCTTATTGTAAGGCTAAGAGCTATTCTGATGTTGAATTGTGGCAGGAAAGACACATATGGTGTTTACGCAGAACCGGTTGATCCTGAAGAGGTGTGTGAGTTTTCCTTTAAAACGTTTATGTTACTATAAAGCACTCTTGTAATTGGAATTGTATTTTTTTTTTGTTTTGTAGCTTCCTGATTATCATGATGTGATTGCCCATCCAATGGATTTTGCCACGGTGAGAAAGAAGCTTGGAAATGGATCGTACTCTACCTTGGTACAATTTGAGGTGGGTACCCAGTAATTACTCTTGATTGGTTTTTGTGCTGCTGAGATTCAGGACTTTCCTTAATAATGTAGCTGAAGTGTATAAATCTCAGCGCAAATATAGGAACTCGAATGGGTGGTAGTCGCCAATGCAGTGATTCTGTCTTTGATGTTGTGAACAATGTCAATCGGTCTTCATTTTAATTATATGTGAAGCTTCTGTCAGAGCCTAAATTTTCTCACCATTTAGAGCTTGGGTCATTAGTTATGATGTTTTAGAGAAGATCTTATACGTATTTATTATAATGGTGGTTAATTATATTTATTGCTGCACTTTATAGTTATAATTGCTGCACTTTAGAGTTATTATAATGAGTCAGGAAATGTGGGCTGGGTATTATTGTTGTTTGAAGGCCACAATGAGGTTTCATGTAATGTCTGGGCTTTCTGGAACATGCTGATTGAGTGCATTTTCAATTCTTGCTCGTGCTAAAGTAGATGTTATCTTTTTTGTTCCCTTTTTTTTTCCTGCAGAAATTTAGTAGTGGTTATCCAATGTATTTTTTTTTAATACTAATAATTCTATAACCTTATTAACCTTCATTTATTTATTTTTGGAAACGTCTATTATATTATTGATTTTAAGAATAGAAGTTTGTATAAAAGTATATAGCATAAAAATATATTAGAAAAAATCAATCTCTTTTGAAAAAAAAAAAAAAAGAAAAAGAAAAAGGAAAAAAGATATTCTCAACCTTGGTATGTCCCTCGCCAATAATACTTCTTGTCATTAAAAATGGTATATCAAAATGCAGAGTCAATTGTCCTTTGGAATTATCAGCCGATTTGGTAGATACGGTGAGCTAGCTAATTCACCAAGTAAGTCAGAGGAGTCTTTTAATGTGTTAACTCTTAAGTTGATGTACTATGCATTTTTTTTTTGTGGAAGGGTTGGAGATATAGGTGGTAAGATTTGGACAAGCTCCTCTTCGTGTGTGGGAAATTATTTACTTGAAAGGAAGTTATTTGCTATTAAGATTCAAAGAGAAAATGGTTATCATTGGTTCTATTAAATAATGTATTTTGTGTCTCTTGCGATTATTAGTTATGAGAGTGGACTGCAATTGAATATTCTCCTGCACATTTAAGGATTATATAAAGGAGGGCATGTTCGTTGCTGCCCAAATTGGTGTCATAAGCTTAAGGACACATAATACATTTGTCTGACATGCTTATTGTCAATGGTGGAAGTCTTGTATATATCGGAGATTGTATTCCTTCATTTGTAAGGTGATAGTCCGTGTAGTTAATGCTCACTCATCTTTCATGCAATCAATTTGTGGACAGCTTTGTCATCTGCTGATTCTTGCTCAAGTGGCAGAAATTAAATTTAATGATGCTAAGATCTCATTTATGGGCTACAAATGGCCTGGCCCCTCTGGTGCCAGAGTCAAACCTAAATTCTTGATTGATTTTTATAATTTAACTTGGCGAGGTTGCTCTCAAGAGATCAAATTGAGATGGAACATTTTGGTGGGTGACCTTGTCTTAGTTAGTGAATGACCTTCTCAGCTTTGTATTTGTATACCATATTTTTAGTTTATATATGCTACTCCCTTCGTTCCACAAAGATAGGAAAAGTTTGACAAAACACGCAGTTTAAGAAAAGCCATTTTTGCATTCATTTATTAAACTCCATCTTTCCAAAAGTACCCCCCCTACTGAGTATTGGGTTTTGTGTAGAAAGTAATTATTGAAATAATAAAAGGTAGTATAGAAAAATTCAAAAAATTTATGATTTGACTTTTCAAAATGAACAAAAATTTTGGGAAAAAAAGAAGCAAAAATGGCCTATCTTTGTGGGACGGTGGGAGTATATCTTTCCTAAAATTCTCACTTATTGTTCTCCATTTTTGTCCTTATCATTATCTTATGAACACACCAATTCACGATGGGACAACAATTGTTTTTAGAAATATGTTTGAAGATAAGTACCTCAGTCCTTACCTAAATAATATTAAGGTAGTGATGGACCTGCATAGAAAAATACTGGCAGATTTTGCGTACCAAAGTTCTCTTTGAAAGAACACTGACAGATGTTATAGGATGGCGTCCTTGGATGATCTTAAATGATTTGTTTCTTTTTAAGCATGGGTTTACGCTTCTACTTAGATTCTTTTGTACAATTGGGCTTACATGTAATTGAATTCCTTAATTGTGTTCTTCTGGATTCTAAGCTTCTGGTTAGGCTAGAAGGCCATTTGTACCATCCTTCCGTGTTTTTCACAAGTTTCTTACTAATAGACTGAAGAAAAAGACCATGTTTCATAAATTTGGTCTTGTTAGAAAATAATCCTTCGTGTTCTGTACTTTGAACTGTTGGTGGCTCTAGTTTGCCGACTTGGGGTGCTAGTTTACTGGGTCTCTGAAGTGTAGAATTGTTCATGGTGAATATGAGAATGATGATAGTTTTCTTTATTTCATGCTTGATTGACTTCATTCATTTAAACTCAAATTCCTCCTGCCAAGAGTTTATCTGCAAGGAGACAGACAGTGCCCATTTATTAAGTATTGGCTTATAAAGTTGGTTTTCTTGAATGCAGAGTGATGTTTTTCTAATTTGCACTAATGCAATGCAATACAATGCACCAGATACCATATATTATAAACAGGTACAAAGCTTTTTCCCTTCTCTTCTTCTTCAATGCTTTTATTTTGCCCATCTTCTCAAATGTGTCAAACATATTACCCAATTATTTTGGAAAGGCACGCTCCATTCAAGAGTTGGCAACAAAGAAATTCCAGAAATTAAGGATCGACATTGAACGCTCCGAAAAAGAGCTTAAGTCCGAGCAGAAGCCAAGATCCAACTCCTTGGCCAAGAAGCAAATAAGAAAGTTGATTGGTCGGACCTCACAGGAACCTGTTGGCTCCGATTTCTCCTCAGGTGCCACTCTTGCTACAGCGGGAGACATCCAAAATGGTCTGAGTGCAACCCAAGCTGGTGGTTGTGAGAGGCCTAGCAATACCGATGGGATTGTAGAGGGTAATTCTTCCCTGATAGAAAACAATCTAGACAAGGCAGAAGAACTACTTTCAGGTATGATAATAAAGTAAATTTTCTCTACAACTATATAGAATTTCAAAGCTAGGTATACAAAGTTAGTATGTGGATTTTAGTGATGGCAGAATTGTATCCCGATCATTAAAATCCAATACCGTTGAAGTATCTTATAAAGACACATAATTATCTCAGGCTGAAATGGATCTGAGTTGACTTACTAATATAGCATCGAGCTGTCTAAAATTATAATTCTCAGTTAAGATTTTGTGTATTCTCAAAATATTGCACCAGGCATTGGATATTTATCATGATTCTATTGTTCCTTGCTAATTTCTCAAATTGGTTCACTGCTTTAGGAAAGAATCTCCTATCTAAATTTGGGAGGAAGTCGTTGGTGCAAGATGAGAACCGTCGTTCAACTTATAACATATCCAACCAACCGGTTGTCAGATCCGAGTTAATATTTACAACCTTTGAGGGTGAAAACAAGCAGCTGGTCTCCGTATGTAACAAAGAAACTGATCTCTCCTCTTGTATACTAGGACTTTATGCTCATCTGGTTTGTATTTTTCTGAATCAGGTTGGGCTTCATGCGGAATATTCCTATGCTAGGAGTCTGGCTCGTTTTGCTGCAACTCTTGGACCTGTTGCTTGGAAAGTTGCCTCTAAGAGAATTGAGCAGGCGCTACCCGTGGGGTTCAAATTTGGTCGTGGTTGGGTTGGAGAATATGAGCCACTTCCAACCCCAGTATTGATGCTTGAAAATCGTACCCAGAAAGGTTCTGGTACAAAGATGCAGTGTGCTGCTGATTTGAAAAAATATGACAGAAGTTTTAACACACCAGTTCCTGCCAAGGAGCATCCTGTTAGTGGGCTTCCTTTAGAAGGGAAATCACCCTTGTTTACTTCTGCTGGTGGGACTACTATGGAAGGGAAACCATCATTGTTTGGTTCCGCCGGAACTAAACACAGTGCCCCTGTTAATGCCATTTATCAGCAGCAAAACCCACTGTCCAGAATTTATGCTGATCCTGATTATAACGTTTTAAAGCAAGTTGAATTGAACCATCCACCTGCAGCCAATCAAAACAAAACTGGTCTTGTTGCAGAAAAGCAGCTTTCGAGTAGTCCAGAAATGGCAACTTCCGGTTCACTGGAGGCGGTTTCAAGGAAGAGGAATCTTTTGCAGTCTGTATCTTTTAAGCAACTGGATTCTAACGGGGTTGTTGCTGGAGGATTGCCAAATGGAAAAGTCGTAAACAATAGTTCGGATAGTAATAAATTAATTAGCTCATCTTCTGATAGTGTTCCTAGTCAAGTGGCCAGAGCAGCAACTTACTTTCCCCATGGACAGGAGCAGGGTATTAGTGACCCAGTTCAGTTGATGAGAATGTTAGCTGAAAATCAAAAGCAGCAGAAACCTTCAAATCATTCCCCAGTTGATACTTCGCCAGTTATGGCATCAGTTCCATCCCCGAGAAGACATGATTCAAACAATGCTGCTGCAGCTGCTGCCCGGGCATGGATGTCCGTCGGGGCTGGAGGTTTCAAACCACCAACTGAAAATTCAGTCCCACAAAGAAATCAAATTTCTGCAGATTCATTATACAACCCTGCTCGTGAACTCCACCCACAAATTTCACGATTTCGGGGGGAACTTCCTGCTTCTGTGGGGATGCATTTTCAGTCTGAGAAGAACAGCTTTCCTGTTCACGCATTTGCGCCCCAACCTGTTCGAATGGCCAATGAAGCACAGTTTCAAGGCAGACCAATTGTTTTCCCTCAATTAGTAACGGCTGACTTGTCTAGATTTCATGTACAGTCCCCTTGGCGAGGTACTAGTCCTTTTACCCAGCCGAGGCAGAGACCGGAAACACTTCCTCCAGACTTGAATATTGGTTTCCAGTCGTCGGGATCTCCAGTGAGACAGTCTTCAGGTGTAATGGTTGACTCTCAGCAACCAGATCTGGCTTTGCAACTCTAAGTTTGGATGGTTTTTTCCTGAGATAGAAGGCTAAAAGAGGTCACAGCATTTTAACTGGTAATGTTGGCTTTCTGTTGCAATGAATAACAAATTTTGGTCACCACTTGGTTGCATCACATGGAAGGAATCCCATTGTCTGGACATATAATAACTGATATGGGTTGCTTGAGTGAATGATGGGGAGGCATATAATTCTGGTCTTGAATTTGGTACTTTGAGATGTTTCTGGTCGAAGTTCTTGGCTAGGCTTGACCCCAAAAAAGAACAGATTTCTACCACTCTGGAGCAAACGTGGGGGATACCCTTGGAGCCGAGAGAAAGACTATTGTGGGCGGAACTACTTGTTTCTCCGTCTTATGTAGCGAATGAGGATTACTGACTTGCAATGGCACCAAATTACCTTACATCTCTGAAACCTCTAGGCCTTCAAAGAGCCGAGCTGAGCCAGCAGATAATTTATGTTATGATTATTGTCTAGTGTTTACAAGTTCTTTATCCGGTTATTTACACATACAAACCAGCGGATTATTCCTTGTACATTAATTACAATGCAGATGAGGATTAATTACTTAGATTTCAGTTGATGTCAATGCCTTCTATGTAATTGCCTCCATGGTTCCACATCTTCACTTGCATCTGCTAGTTCTGTAACGTACATTAAATTGTAAAATCTCTGGAATGGAAAAAGGAGTTCTTCCTTTCTTCTCGGAATTTCTATTCTATTAATGGGTTATTAGTCATTGCGTTGGTTACAGAAAAGTAGCGCGGATACACCTCTGTGATGGATCAATGAATGTTAATGACAAAATTAGCTTCCGTTCCTGGTTTGCTGGCTGTTCCCAATTTTAATGACTGATTTTTTTGTTATTATTAATTTTTTTCACCTACCCAAGTAGTTGTGAATAGTGTGTTGTTTGAATTCACCACTGAATCCATTCTCGCTTTAGTTGGTATTAGAACTTCCTTGAGTTGAGCTTCTCGTTCATCAAAAGAATGTGAATATGCAGGGGCCTTTCCTTCCTCGTGCGATACAAGGAACACACTTTTTAGTGGTGTTGGTGGTTGTATCTGAGAAAATGAATTTTGGGAACGGTGCTTCTTGGAAACATGTTTTGGAAACTAAAGAGTTTGGTTGGCTGTGTTCTCATAAAACAGATTCTTGATTTCTGTTGCAGGGAAGAAAAAAAAGGGTTCAGAAAACTGGAAATGTGTTCGCAAAAATTTCGTTCCGAAAAAATTTCTGTATTCAATAAAGAAACCATTAAAAACATTAAAACAAGTTATGAAAATTTCTTTCCAATGCATTTTTGAGAACAGTTTGTAATGATGAAAGTGTCATTTATATTCAAATTGAAGACTGACTGGTGCCAATCTCTCATAGTTCTATGCCTGAAAAACAAAGATTTCTTAGCCTTTGTTTGGATCTTGGAAAGATGAAGGAAAAAGAAACAAAAATGATTAAAGTTGCTTAAGAAAGAAATCCATGTTTAAGCATTTATAGACATTTTCTTTTCTTATCCCTCATACTTTTCGAGATCCAAATGAAGCACTGCAGTGCGAGATTTTGGTTGCAAAAGACAATGGCCCTTGTCTCAAATCTTAATATCCCGGCGAGGAACATTATTATCAAGGTACTGCCTACAAATCGATATTTCAATTGACAGCAACAGCAATAGCTATTACCATGAGGGGAAAAAAGTGACTTCTATTGGCAGCAATTTCTATTTGAAGTTCAATTGTAACAGTGGGAGTAGCTTGCAGCCTTGCTTTATTATCAAGATACTGCCTACAAATTGAGATGATTTATATGCAATTGCAGTATTTGTACTTAAAGAAGTTAGAAAAAAAAAGTCCATGGGAGGTTATTTATACAAAAAAAAACTAGATGCTAGTAATGGGTATTGTGCGGTTTAAGCCTTTGTTTGGATCCTGGAAAGAGCAAGAGAAAATAAAGGAAAATGATCCAAATTGCTTTAGAAATGAAACCATTTATAAGAAATTTCCAGTATTTTCCTTTCATTTCCCTTCAACTCTCCGTGCTTCAAACTGAGCCTAAAAGAAATTTTAAAACAATAAACATAAGTTTGGATATATTCTATTCTGATGAAGGAAAAACGAATAAGAGCGAGCACACAAGCACACACGAAGAAGAAAATGGGAGTTCAAACCCTTTATGTATCAACAATAAATGCAGATGGGTCCAACCCTGACCCCAATCCTGCTCAACTTGCAAACTTGAGAAATACAATCATATATACGTATACATAAAGCATAATTGGCTTTTCACACAAGCCCATCATTAACATAATCATGACTTAAAGCTTAGAGCCCTCCTCATCGAAAGGCGTGCAAACGAAATCCGAATGCTTCGCTTTCGCTTGTTCTTGGAGTTTTTCCCTTGGAATTTCCTCCGATCACTTAGAGTACAAACATCGCCCTCGCATATGAATTGCCTCGGTTGGGAGGGATTCTGAGAAACAGCTGAACAAGTTGGGAGAGTAAGGCCATGAGGATTTCTCAAGGCACTGATAAAATTCTATAAAGATCAAATCTCTCCCTCCGTCCCTCCCTCTCTCTCTCTCTCTCCCTCTCTCTCTCTCTCTGTTTCTCTCTGGTGTTTTTAATCTGTCTGTAGCTATTAGATATATAAGACCATATGCCATTGCGAAACCGAATTGAATTATTCATAGTTTTCACATTTTAAAGTTTTAAAGAAAGAAACAATGCAGGTCAATTTATGTCGGCTCTGACCATATGTATGGTGATTTTGAGCAGTTAAAAAGTGGCACACGCTTTTAGTTTTGAGGCCACCCACCTCACAACACGTATTGGACTGACTCTGGCCTACTGGTTTTTCCAAATCTTTTCCTCTTTCATATTTTTTTATTTTTTCATTTCGTTGGTTGGTAACAGGTCGTATCATTTTTTATAGAGTAGAGTTTTAAAATCTCTGACCTCCCTTATAAGAGGAGGAGATACCTAGACTGATCTACTTTGATCAAAACATGAGTTAAAGTGGGTTCACTTTGAAATCTAGACCCAGAGGAGGAAACTCTTATAATCTCTCTTATGGACCCTTACAAGTTACAACATGGGCTTTTTTGGCATTGGATTTTGGTTTTGGCTAGCCTTTCATATGTGATCCCATAACCAATCAGCCCACCTTTATCAAAGTTACATAAGGGCTTATTAGTTGTTACATGATAATTGAATAGCTTCATTCGTATTTTATGTAGTATTAAACATAAAAATTTATCATATCTAATGGATCATATAAAATGTTAAAACCATTACAGTAGTTGATGGTATCATATTAATCTTAAGAAAAAAAAAAAAAAAAAAACAACCCGTGTTTCAACTTTCTTCCAGTCATTTTATGATGATGACTATCACTATTTTGAGTAATCTATTCATAATACTATATTAGTAAATTTCTTTAAGAAAGTTATATACCAAATTAAAATGAAACAATTCAAATTTTATGGGACAATCAAACAAAGCTTAACTTGATTTATTATTATTATTTTGGGGGGTAAGAAGTAAGAACATCAACTAATACCTTATTAATTTTACAAGGACTCAAAACGAAAACCTTTTCCTTTAACAGGGGTAGAGGTGCCATTGGGCCAATAGGCCATTGACAAACCTTATAGTGATTGATGGTAAGAACATGTTATCATTCTAGCTCATGTTTGATGTCCTAAGTACACTCATTGTGAGGTAAGGAAGTTCATAGTCAGTCCTAAACCGGGAAGAAGAAGTAAAGAGCCTTCTATGTAACTTGTACGAGGCATGAATGGTTATGTGACATATAGTTAATATTTAACTTGAGTTATTGGCCCTTGTGGGCCTAATTACGAAAAGTAGGGCATCACAATGGCCACACTAATTATAATAATGACAAGGTAGCAACCTTATGACTAAAAACTCAGATACCATCTAACCAAATTACAACAAAAATGCAGTGAGTAACTTTTTCAAAATAAAAAACTAAATTATCATACCTACACGTTTGTTTTTAATTAAAGTTTTTTCTTATTATTTATTATTATTATTATTTTTTAGTAAGGAAGAATCCTTTGGAGCAAATAATGGGCTCATGCAATCTCCTACAACGAATATGAACCAATCATATTTCTGGAGCTTTTTTATTTTTTTGGTCTTTGACCCAGTGTATCCCTAAAGTTGACAACTAAGGGACTAATCACTATTGCGACGGGTGGACAACAGTAAATTGCTGGATCATGAACTTTTTCCAAAGTGCTAGGACTCGAACTCGAGATTTTTCACTTCCACTCAAGACAACCATTTTAGAGCCAAATGAGCATTTACTAGACCAACCCACTGGGTTTTACGTATGGACCTTCAAGTTCACAAGAAAATCAACCCAAAACCTTCTATTTTTAAGATGAGATCCATTATCAATTGGGCCTCCCTCAAGGATAAAATTTTATAAAAAATTGTGACTAACAAACGTGATACTTGAGCAACACTCAAATGCATTTTTCTTTCTCTCTCTTAGTTATTTTTATTTTTATTTTTAATTCTTAAAAGATAAGTCTAAGCGAGCAATTGTCAAAAAATAAAAAACTTAGAGCTGGAAGAGTAGCGCATAAAAAGGTGCACCACATATAGGGTCCGAGAAGTAATGAAAACAGGGCTGTCAACCTTGGTTTTTTTTTTTTTTCCTTTGCTAAGGCTAAAATGCTGTCACTTGACTCACTGTCAAAATTCCAATCTTCCCCTCTTTTTCCTTCCTCCTCCGTATCCCCTTCACAATACACAAACACACTTCCCGAGGAGTAGTATCCTAGCGCGATCTCTCACATTTCCATTCTCTCTCTCTCTCTCTATATATATATATGAAATAAATATATTTACATATTTGTCTGTATCTTTCTCTGTATTTCATCCCTTTTTCTTCCCAGAGTCCCAGAGGAGAGGGAAAGGCCAAAAAGGAAATTCCCCCGGTCCTCTCTCCTCTTTCCTTTCTTCTCTGTCTACCCCCTCTCTCCAACTCTCTTTTATCTACACATAGAAAGAAAAATCTTTCGATCCCATGACCCATTTTGCGATATATATTTAGAGAGAGAGAGAGAGGGACCGACATATATACATATATATTTATATATATATACAGAGAGATTGAAAACGAAAGAGGCAGAGAGACATTTTCTGTAAGAGACAAACAAAATCTTTGTAAAAAGCCAAAAAGCAACCAACCCCACAAAGCTTAACATACATATATAAATATATATACACAGTTGTGTGCGTATTACACAGAGAGATAAAGAGTTGAAGAGTTGGGAGAGTTCGAATGATACCCAACAGCGGCAGTGCAGGGAGCGAAGAAGGGACGTCAGGATCGAACGGCGGGGGTGGTGGGAAGGCGAAAACGACGACGTTGAAGAAGGGACCGTGGACGGCGGCGGAGGACGCGATACTGGTAGCGTACGTGAAGAAACACGGTGAAGGTAATTGGAACGCGGTTCAGAGGAATTCGGGGCTGTCTCGGTGTGGGAAGAGCTGTAGGCTGAGATGGGCTAACCACTTGCGGCCTAATCTGAAGAAGGGCTCCTTCTCCCCGGAGGAGGAGCGCCTGATTCTCGAATTGCATGCCAAAATCGGCAACAAATGGGCTCGCATGGCCGCTCAGGTATCTATAGGCGGCATATATATATATATTATGTATTCTTCGTGTTTAATTATGTATCTCTGTGCTTTTAAGTGTCATTTTTCCTTGAATTCTCTCTGATCAATCTCTCTCTCTCTATATATATATATGTGTGTGTGTGTGTGTGTGTGTGTGTGTGTGTGTGTAATTATGAATATCCTAGATGCATAAATGTGTTTGGACAGCTATTTATGAGCAGTGTTATAATTTCCAAAATCTTCCCGACCTCTCAATGGAATGAGAGAGCCACATGCACTCTTGTGACTTCCATCTCCCGTTAGTTCTGAGTTGTGAGAGATGAAAAATTCTGGGAAAATGTTTGGGAATTGTAGCATTTTTCAATATTTATGTATGTAGATCTCTAGTTATTTTTCACTCTTATGGCCATTGGTATCTTTGCCAAACCTACATTCAGAATGGATGCTCCTCTTATGCATATTATGCTGCTTATGCTTATGCATGTTAAATTTTCTATTGATCGGATATTGATAAGCGTCTGTTTGATCTATAAACTGATGTTTCTTTTTGTGTGAGACCATTTAAAAATGTTGGAGTCATCACTATAGTTAATGTTGTAAGATCAGTTTTTAGATGAATTTTTACTCTCATTTATGATAATGGCCATCATTCTCTTGAATTTTTCTATTCAAGGTGATGGATTTGTGCATTCAATACTATATAAAATACATTAAAACTGTTATAATTTCCATTTGATGCCCAAATGGGCCCTTAATATTTAGAGCTTAAGAAAATGTGAATAGGATAAAAAAGGTTATTGAGGTGTGTAAAAAGTAAGAAATTAGTTTAGGTGTAAGATGATCCTAACTCTATATATATGTACACACCTTGATTCTCCATTGTTTCATTCTTTGGCTGATTTCTATGCTTTTGGGAAATGATATCCATAATCTCTCAAAGGCTTGTTGTTTTTCTCTGTAGTTACCTGGGAGAACAGACAACGAAATCAAGAACTACTGGAACACAAGAGTGAAGAGACGCCTCCGCCAAGGCCTACCTCTCTACCCAAAGGACATACAAACCCAACCCACCTCTCCATTTCACCTCCAAAACACTACCACCCACACCCACCCCCAAACCCAAACACCTCTCTCACCCTCACCACCCACACCTCAATCTCACCTCTCATCACCCCACCAACACAAACTCACATACAACAACCACTCTCTCTCTCTCTTTGAGCCCATTTCTCTCTCTTCCCCAACCAACATCTTCACCCCCCACACACCCCCACTGCTCACCTCACAATTCAATCGATACAAGCGGTATCGCAACTCCAGTGTTGGATTCTCCCTCCCTATTTCACAGACCCAGCAACCCTCTTCGCCTCTAGGATGTCAATCTATGTTGACCCAACCATCTTCGCCTCTAGGATGCCAATCCATGTCGACCCAAATGGCTCACACGTCGTCAGTTTCAATTGGGGTCTGCATATTTTGACATCAATTCGCCACACATTCTAAGAAACCAATTCGAACTGAACGATGGGTTAGTCCTGTCGCCTGGGGGTTTGACCTTTTCAGCAAAACCGGAGCTCCCTTCAAGCCAACTATCCCAAAAGACAGTGCAATGCAATGCCACCACCAATGATACTAAGATGGAGTTGAATGTAGCTCAGAGCAATAGCGGGTTGTTGGATGATCTGTTGCGGGAAGCTCAGGCGATATCATGCGGTGGAGATTCGAGGAGGCAAGAATTTTTGGGTTCAGAAAAGGAAAAGGGTGTGTTGGATGGGTTTGGTGGGCACTGGGATGATTCAAGCTCTGTTCACTCATCTGCAGGTGAGTGTTCTTCGTTTTGAGTAACGTACTTGCAAATATGTATAAGTGTGTTTAACTGGTTGGTGTAGTGCACATGTTACTATATGATTGATTGGTTTGTGATTACTTACATGAATTCTAGTTAACATTTTTTTTTTTTTGTTTTTGTTTCAAATACTCTGTTCTATGTTTATGTGCGCTTGGAAATTATAGCTTAACTTTGCATGAATTTCAAAGAATGAGAGTGCCAGATACATCAATTCTGTATTTAATTTGGATTTTAACGCCTCGGAGCTCAGAGCTCAGACTCATTAACTCTTAAATTTGGCTTTGAATATGATTGAACTGAAGTGCTCAGATTCATTAACTCACTTATCTCTCACAGACACATTTTTGCTGATTCCATAAGATGCCATTTGCTCTGATTTGATAAAAAATTACTTAACTCAACTTAATCCCAAGTATGTGGGGTTGGCTACATGCCCACAAGTAGTTGATTTTAACCAAGCCTTAATTCCCTAACCCTCTGTTAGTCTGCTAGGAAAAAAAATTTATCAAAATAATAGAAAATGAAAATTTGAATCAATTGTTTCTTGTATTTTGGTATGAAAAACCCTACTCGACTGAGCCAAATGGTTGTATTAGGGACACTAGGGGAAAGTGGAGCTTTACCTGTAGAATGGGGGAATTTCACTATGAGAAACAGATAGATGATATCTTGAAATTTGGAAAAGCCAGTTTTGTTAAAGCCAATTACTAGTTAAAAATTTAATTATTATACATCCGGAATTTATTATTTCTCTTCATCCTCTTTTTGAATATTTCTTTTTATTATCTCTCTTCATCCTCCTTTTGAATATTTCTTTTTATTATTTCTCCTCACTATGAGAAACAGAGATAGATGATATCTTGAAATTTGGAAAAGCCTGTTTTGTTACAGCTACTAGTTAAAAATTTAATTATTATACATCCGGAATTTATTATTTCTCTTCATCCTCTTTTTGAATGGCTGTACTTGTAGCATTATAATTTCTTTTTATTCTTTCTCATATTCTGTTAGCATCATTAGTATCATCTAAACCTAATGTACACATGACTGTTTTTGAGTCATATGTTCAACTTGTCAGTGAAACCCTGTTTTCCTTCCTAGCAGAAAAGAAATGTAAGGGAGAACTGCTAGACCAGAACAACTACATGCATGAGGATTTGTCGAACATTCTCGGTCTCATCCCTTCCACGATGCAGGTTCCCTTATGGTGTAGTGACGGCGGGCAAATCTCCATTGGGCAATCATCGGGAGTAGCCGATGATAATATCGGGCTTGCAATGCAGCAACTGACTTCATCCCTTTCGGTTACCGCTGCGAATTGGGACAACATGCCTGGGATTTGCTAAGAAAGATGTCAGAGGCACATGATTTTGATTTAAAAAATTAATGGGGATTTCTTGTTTGTTTCTTATTAATTTGATTTTAACGGGGTTTGTGTTTATCATAATTATTTCCTCTTTGAAACTTTGAGATACGAACACATATAAAGACAGAATTATACTTTATAATGGTATAATTAATGAACTTATCTACAATATATTGTCATTGTAGCTCTGATTGTTCATCGAATACTTTGCCTTGATTGCTTTTAGTAGGGATGGATTCTGTCAAACTTAGTGTGTTGAGATCCCTTACTGAGTACCAGGGAAGTATGGCAGTAGAATTCAAATCTTTTGCTGATTTTGGAGGCCAGAGGAGGCTCTCTGTTTCAGAAAGGGTAAGCTATAAACATTAACTTTGCTCTTCCAAGTTGGCATCGCTTATCAAATTTGAGACACTTCTTGACTTTAGCGCTGAAAAGGTTGTACATTGACCATATTCTATCCCAATATCCCCTATTTCATTCTATGCGTCTGCCTTTTAATCTACATCAAGGTGGTTTGACTTGAACTTTTGGCACTGCATTAAAATACTTTTCATGCATTGTTGTCTTCAAAGACAAGCATTGGTGTGAGAATGCATTTTTTTTTATTTTTTTTTTCCCCCTAAACATAAATGCAGTAAGGAAAGAATGTTCTATGACCAACAGTGACAATTTGATGCTTTACAATGCATTTTTATATTAACTGCTAATTATGCAAATTACCTGCAAATGCATGTGCTTTGATCCTCCTCCAGCTACGAGGATAACATCTTGGTTGGATGATAAAGCGTTATCTAGATTAGATGGTAAAGCGTGCGGGCATCGCACCTATAGTTAGAATTTCCATATGCACTTTTCTTTCACCAAAAACATAGCGGCTCACTTAAAATATATAAAATGTTTTCATATGAGTTTCTTGTTTGGTATCCAACAAAAATAGATAAATTAATAAACAATGCTCTTTAATGTATAATTTTAATTCATCCTCAATTCTAATTTATATAAGAGGGGTCAATTTTCATTCTGAATTGGCCTTTTTGTAAATTTTAATAACAACACTGTTAGCTGATCACTGCCTTTTTGAGCTCATATTTATGCATTTTAAAAGGCACAAGAATTGCATGACCAAGGCTTGAGGAGTTGAGGAGTTGTGAGACTGGTCCATGCACAATAAATGTACCTGGTTGGGCCATTCCCCACACTAGCCTCATTTTATGCCATTGATTCCTCCACCATCTATGACTCATTACTTACACAAAGTTTGCGTCACATCCCTCTTGGGTACTTCTCTGCCCTTCAATTATTCATGTTCCTCTCTCTCTCTCTCTCTCTCTCTCTGTCTCTCGGTCCTCTGCCTCTTTAATCGTGCATTCGTGCCTCATTTCACACACTTCTCCATATAATTGGGCTCTACCATCATAAAAAATTATTGGGTTTTACTGGATATTAGGTGCTACGTAATACATTATATCCTCTTAAAACTCAAATTTGAATGTAAATTAAATATTTTATCAATTTAATTTTAATCATATTGTTTGAACACGATAATATGATATTTTTATCATCGGTCATGACCACTTAAATGATAAAAAATGGATTTTCTTCGCACTTTTACTATTGTTATTATTATTTATTTAATTTTTATAATAATGATTTGAGTATCATTACTTTTAACAAAGACAGTTCGTCATGCCAGATGTATATTCTAATTAAAATCATTCTACCTCAATATGAGCTAATCATACAAAAGAAGCATGAAAAGGAACACATAAAAGGAATTATCCCACTATCCCCTACACACCCACATGCAAAGAATTTGGTCACTTCATCCACTAGCAAGATGCTCTGTGGCTGTATTCTATTAATAGGAATATGTGTTAGTCATATGCCCTACATATTCCCCTCCTTTTAAGCGAATACTCTCAGAATTCCTCCCTTCTGTCATCATCCTTTTTTTGTTTCCATTCTCTCTATCTTTGGTTAGAAAGCAAAAATCTGTGATCACCTAGATGCATTCAAGGATTTAGTCCAGCCTCATCTTTACCACAATTACATACCTTATTGGTGATTTGAACCCAAATATCCAAATTGTCATCACATAAAATTTTGCATATTTAAAAATTTTAAATATGGTTATTGCATATTTAATCACAGAAAATCGTTTAATTATAGGCTGATTAATGTAATTAGAACAACTTTCGAGCTATCTAATTGGTCCATTTTGTACTTTAAATTCCTCTTGAGATTAGGGGTCTTTTTTAAAAATAAAAAATAAAACTGGCCAATCATAAGTGGACCTGAAACCCATCTACCCATCCCTACAGATGCCTTAACTACAATATCATTTGATTTTTGGTGACATTAGGTCCATTGACATCTTACAATAGATATGCCTTGTTCAGATAGAGCATTATAGATGTCGGGTGTGCACCTCATGCCTAGGTTCAAATCTCTTTAGAGGCACTCATCTTCATCAATAACCATTATATATAAAATACTTATAACTGAGTTTCTTGCTAGAACCCAAAAAAAAAAAAAAAAAAAAAAAAAAGATTATCTATCCATAAATATCTTATTCAGGACCCATTGCTTGAAGCTTCAGAATTAATTTGATTTTGGTAGGG
This sequence comes from Liquidambar formosana, assembly GCA_039720395.1. Taxonomy (NCBI): domain Eukaryota; kingdom Viridiplantae; phylum Streptophyta; class Magnoliopsida; order Saxifragales; family Altingiaceae; genus Liquidambar; species Liquidambar formosana. Next base: position 4,953,418 of record CM077834.1, read on the forward strand.
AAGAAGCTTGAAGTGGGTTATGTCATTAGCTTCCTTCTTTCGGAGTACTACTGTTCTTGCAAGTTAACATAGTGTTTCTAAATCTTAATGGGCTTATCCTCAAACTGCCTTTAAGGGGGCCTTCTTTTTTTTCCATTAAAGCCAATTATTACTTTTATTTCTTTAATCAACTGTGAATTGGTTTACTTTAAAAATCAGACAACATTAAAGAAGTGGACCAGACTTTTCTCTCCGAAATTCTAAAAGAGAGGCTGGTGGTGTCAACTATTGAGCTGTCAACTATTGTGCTGGTGGTGTTTTGTATTTGGGCTGTCTGCAATATTTTTAGATAGTCCCATACCCTGTTATTGCTCGTCTTCAGTTGAGCATGGTCTTGATGACAGCTATTGCCACCCCAAGAAAAAAAAAGTTCTAATTTGAAATTAAGACACTTCTTTTATATATAGAAATTTGACGTAACATTTGAAAAAAACCCAAGAATAATATGGCATGGTAAGTCCTTTAATCATCGATATCAACATGACGTGACAAAGTTTCATCAACTGGTTTATGTGTACAATATTTGAGAGAAGATGGATATCGATTGTGGAATCACCAACAATTTGATTATGATAAGACTTGATCTTAAGAGCATAATCCACTCTATCCTACTCCTATTAGTGGCATTAGATATCGATTCGAAAGTCGTAGAAGATAAGTTGAGGGGATTCATACATTTGGCTTAAAAGAGAGAAAGTGATTTGATTGTAGAATTTACGTAACTATTAAAGGGCAGTTAGCGTATTTGAGTTCGCCAAATCCATAGTGGCACTAAAATAATGTAATCATGAGAAATTTATCAAGGTATCATAGGACATTCAAATAATTACAGTTGGTAGTCATTGTTATGTTAAGTTAGTAGTCATTTACGAGGAAGTTAGTAGCATTTACACTTGACTATAATTATTTTTCCGTAGCGCATACATTTCCTGAAGGTACCATGGCCTTGTGCGCCTCTTTTTCTAATTTTCCTCCTTATTTGTATTATTTTTCCTTCTTCTTTTTTTGTTAGTTATATACTTATATCTTCTTCGTGAAAAATTTAAGTAGAATTTTAAAAAACAATACAAATAAATGTATTTTGATTGTGTGTATGGGATGCTACATGATATTTTTCTTCTAAGTTTCATAATTTTGAAGCGGGAGATGGAGTTTAATGGGTTTTCCCCTAGCATTGTGACTTACAATTCGTTGATTTCGGCTAGTGCTAGAGATGGTCTGTTGGAGGAAGCTATGGAGCTTAAAACCCAGATGGTGGAGAAGGGCATTAAGCCTGATGTGTTTACTTATACGACCCTTTTGTCGGGATTTGAGAAGGCTGGGAAGGATGAGTCCGCAATGAAGGTTTTTGAGTAGATGAGAAGTGCGGGTTGCAAACCGAATATTTGTACTTTCAATGCCCTTATTAAGATGCATGGGAATCGGGGAAAGTTTGTGGAACTACAAAAACGGTGTATATTAGTGAATTTAACTAAAATTAATAAAAAATTTTTTTTTTTCAATGGAGACTAAATCACTTTAATAAATTTAAATAAAATTACTTACCCAAATTTATAAATAAAAAAATTTGAGTTATTGCATGTGCACACCCACCCCTGTGTGTGGATCATGTGGCCCTGAGGCTTTTATTTAATAACGACCACCCACACTTCACTTCTTCTAGTTGGTTACTCTTCGTCTCTTCCCACTAAAACACAGAGAAAATGCTCCATTCTCTCTACCTCCCAAGAGTCTATTCCATTTCTCCCACCAAAAACCCTAATTCCTACTCTCTTTCCTCCTCTCCATACCCTCCCCACCTCCTCAGATTTCGAACCTCCCAACATGAAAACCTCCGATACCTCAAAACCCTAGGCATCATCGCCGACCCTCCCGCCAAAACCCGCAAAACTCTATCATTGGAAACCCTAGACCAAATCCTCTCCACCGTAAATTTCCTCAAATCCAAGGGCTTCTCTGACGCCGACTTCCCTCGTATCGCCAACCTGGCCCCCAACTCTTCTCCACCGACTTCGACCCCACCAACATTGAACCTGTCTTCGACTTCCTCACCGTTAATTTAGCTACCTCCGTCAAAGAATCCCACGGTTTGATCATCTAGTGTCCCCTTATCTATATTTATAGGATAATGGAAGAGGGACGGCTATTGTCATCACAAAAAAATTTGGGTAAAATGCAAAAAACCCCCTTCTATTGTTACCATTTTGTAGGATACCCCCTCTAAAAAAAAAACCCAACAAAAAACCCCCCATTTTGTGTAGGGTTGAAGAATACCCCTTTCCATCAACATTCCGTCAGTTAGTTTAACAACAAAAGATCACGTGCCAAGCACGTGATCATATCAAATAACTTTTATGACTATAATACCCTTCAGCACTTAAAACAGTGCTGTTTAGTACTCAAGGACTTCATCCCTGTCAAGGGTCGCCGAAGAACCCTCGCCTGTTAATACCACACTACTTCTCCTCCCTCTAGTCAATACCACCATACCCTCGACTCCACCAATTTGATCCATAGCATAACCACACCACCAAAACAAAAAAGAAAAAAAGAAAAAAAAAAAGAGAGAGATACCTCAGATCGAAGCTGTAGAAAATCTCAGATCAGAAGAGATGAAGGTATTCATTATCACCACACCGTCAGATCTGGACAAGCATAAGGGACGTGCTTTCTAGCTCTATTCCGAGAGCTCCTCATCGATGGCGAAATCCTGAGCTTCAGAAGATCAGCATAGATGGATCTGACGGGTTTCTGGAGATGGTGACGAAGACAAACAATTCTTCGGTACGATCTGAGATTTGATGGGTTTTTCTTTTCAGGTTCTTCCATATTGATAGGTTTTCCTTAGTTTGGTTGGCGGAAATGGCAATGATTGTTAGATGTGAGAAATTGGAGGGAGGCACCGCAGTCGACGATGGTAGTGGCACCGCTGGTTTGCCATATAGGAATGTCGTTGTAGCTAGGGGCGATGGCGATGAAGTGGGTTCCAGCGAAGTAACAAAAGTCATCGGCCACCATCATTGTGACTCTCCATGGAAATGCCGGGACAAACCCACGATGGTTAGGGGTTGGGGTCGGGTACGATTAGTGGGAGATCTCAAAGATGGAGGTTTTATTGTGAAATTTGTGATGGGTGGGTGGAAAAGAGAGTGAGATATCTTTTCCATCTCGACGAATTCATTGCCCATACACACCATTTTTTCCGACAATAAAGCAAAAAAAATTTGCAAATCTGAATTTGGGTGCGCCTCATAGTGAGGTGGTGGCGCTAAGGGGTCTGCGGCTGAAGAATTTCATTGTGACAAACATGAGATACGGTGTACATCACTACACCGTATTATTTACTTTAGGATTATAACTTCCAGGAGAGAGAATCCCAATTTCCTATGTAGGAGAAAAGATAGGGTGTATGATAGTTCATTGTAAAGATTGAACCATCACACCCCATTGGTAATTGAAAAGGTATGACTGTTGAGAAAAGGTCATGAGTCATCATAGGTGTCTAATGACCATTGAGATCATCTCAATGGTCACAATTGATACCTTTTGGGTGTCTATAAATACACCCTACAACAACCCTTCTCTCATTCATAAAAATATAACAGTACGTATGTATTCTCTCCTTTCCAAACTCCTACATGTGATACATAGTCTGACGACAGTAGGGAAATCCTTCATTGTTCTACCTTCCAGAATCCATTAGTGGTATCAGAGCCAGGTTCACATGTTGATGAAGAGAATTGGTAACGCGAGGGAGTATGTAGAGAAATTAAGGGTTAACCATTCAAGAGGATTATTAGATGAAATTCGTTGTGTTCTTGATAAAGAAATTTCAAGTGTAGACACAACGATTCGTTTTTACAATCATCATTTGAATGTTGTTAATCCTCAAGCCTGCCCATTGACAGTGATTATTAGTGGTACGGATGCAAGAGATTTGAAAATCATTGAAAGTGAATACAACGAGAAAAAGAAGGCTCAAATTCAAGAGGGTTTGAGAAAATCTTCAAATTCTTCCAAAATTTTTGAAGAAATTCAAAGTTCTAATAAAGGGAAGAATGTAATAATTGAGATTTCAGACAGTAATTCTGAGAAAAATCTCAATTTGGATGATTCACAGAAGTCTTTTTTGCAGAAAAACGTCAAAAACACTGGTTTTTTGCAGAAAATCACGAACAGTGGTGAAATTTTCCGTTGGATCCGACCCGTATCACTTTCGGATCGCAAAATAACCCAGTTCAGACCCTTCACGCGCCCCGAGGAGTGTCCACGCGCCGCCACGCTCCCAGGAGAGTCTTTACGCGCCGCCACGGGCCAGCCCCGCGTGCCACGTGCCCATACGCGCACAGCCCACGTTTCACACGCCTGCACGCGCCAGGCATCAGGCCATTTTGTCCCGCCGCTCCGTGACCCGCATTTGACCCGCCCGTGCGTGTTTTTGACCCGCCCACTTTTGACCCGCCGCTTCGACCCGCCTGCCCATCATCCTCTCTCGGCCCAGCCCGCTTCTACGGTCCAAATTGGGCCCGGTTCGGCCCAATTGGCTCGGATCCGGCCCGTTTTCGTCGGTTTTGTTCAAAACCGACCCAGATTGCTGATACATTGGGTTTTAGCCCAATTGGAGGTCCAAACGAGTCCGGATTTGCACCAAATTTGGTACCCCAACAAAATTTCGCGTCCCGGACGCAACCGTGGGATCAAAATCAATTTTTGGACGCAGCAAAAGTCACTTCTGAGCAGGCTGTACAAAGTGTATTACAAGAGGAAATTGGTGGACAAAAGCACAAATTGCCTTCCGAGGGAGAATTAATTCAGGCTTGTTGTAGTAGTTCTAGTAATTAGAATTTTATTTACTTAGAAACACTTTTTATTTACACATTTATTTTTTACACAATTTCTGTAATACACAATTAGATATTATATTTGTTTATTTTTTTTTTTATGGCAAAGACCATGTTTGACACAGTTAAAATAGAAAAATTAAATTATATAAACTTTCGAATTTGGAAAAGGAGAATTTCATTTCTCTTAATACATGAAAAGACCCTATATGTTCTCACAAAAGAAAAACCAATAGAAATTTCGGATGACCCAAACACTTTGAAATTAAAAGAAAAGTGGGAGGAAGATGATATGCTTGCAAGAGCATCCATCTTAAATCATATGCAAGATGATTTAATTCCTCTCTATGAAGATTTTAAATCTGCAAAAGAAATCATGAATGCTCTTGAGGATAAATATGGACCAAAATCCGATACCTATATACAATTATTATTAGATAAGTATACAGGACTTCAAATGTCCGAAAATGATAGCATAGGGGATCATGTGCTAAAGATGGAAATCATAGCAAAAGATCTATCTATCGCTGGGCATTCAATTTCCGACAAAATGCAAGTATCCACTATCCTTAATAGTCTTCCAAAATCATGGGATCATGTAGTGACTTCAATAACTTATGGACAAGGAAAATTGTCCATGAACACATTACCTGCACTATTGGCCCTTGAAGAGGAAAGAATGAATAGAAGAAAGAAAGAAAAAGGACGTGGAAACTTGATGTTAGCAGAGGAAACCTCAAAACAACAATCAAAGAAAAACTCTTGGAAACCAAAAGGCAAGAAATCAAATTCCAAAGTGTCCAAGTCAAAGAAAGATAAAACTTGTTTTAATTGTGGTAAGAAGGGTCATTTCCAAATCGATTGTCGAAAACCAAAGAAAAAGAAAATCAATGAAAAAAGAGAGATGGTCATGACAGTCTCTGAAGCAATGGTAACACAAGAAGCGGAAGATCATTGGTGGATCGATTCAGGAGCTACAAGACATGTTACAAAGAACAGAAATATCTTCACAACTTACAAAGAAAAGGCACAAGGAGAGCACCGACTCTACATGGGAAACGATACATATATAGATGTACTAGGCGAAGGTAATTGTAAAATTTCTTATAAAGAATCTAATTTAATACTTCAAAATGTATTGTATTCTCCGAATATTCGGAGAAATCTGATTTCTGTGTCTGTACTTGAAAAAAAGGGGTTTGAGGTTCGATTTAAATCTGGTCATGTAACTATTGGAAAGATGGACGTATCCTTCTAAAAGGTGTAAGAATTAATGATATGTACTCAATAAAGGATATTCCATTTTTCGATTATATTAATATCTCTACTTTAAATGATGATTCTTATTTATGGTATTTAAGATTAGGACACATAAATAAAGCAAAAATGGCAAGAATGTGCCAAATGGGATTATTACCTAAAATAAATCCGATTGAATATGATACATGTGAACCATGTATCAAAGGTAAACTAATTAAGAAACCTTTTTCTAAAAGCTGGAAATCATCGGATTTACTTGACGTAGTACACTTAGACATATGTGGACCTTTAAGAACAAAAACACATAGAGGAATGGAATACTTTATAACATTTACTGATGATTATTCAAGGTATAGGTATATCTATTTAATAAAATATAAGTCAGATGCTATCGACAAATTTAAAGAATTTAAAATAGAAGTAGAAACTCAATTAGGTAGACCCATAAAAGCTTTGAATAATGATAGAGGAGGGGAATATGAAGCTTTTGATGAAATCTGCAAAAACTGTGGGATAAAGCATATTTACACTATGCTATATACTCCAGAACAAAATGGAATTGCAGAAAGAAGAAATAGAACTCTAATGGATATGACAAGATCCATGATGGCATATGCTGATTTATCTTTACATTTTTGGGGTGAAGCCCTGTCAACTGTAGCATATATTCTAAATAGAGTTAAAACAAAAGCCAAACCCTTAACACCTTATGAGTTATGGACTGGTCATAAACCTGACATTTCAAACTTAAGAGTTTGGGGATGTAAGGCGCATGTGTTGATACCAAAACCTCTCAGAAATAAATTAAGTAATAAGACATGGGAATGTCGTTTTATTGGATATCCTGACAATGGTAGTGGATATCGGTTTTTCCATTCAGGAAAGGGATTAATTGAAAGTAGGGATGCCCATTTTATGGAAACCACTAACGTGGTGACACCTTTGGAAAATATAAAACTCTTAGATGAAGATCAATAGATGCCCACTTTACAAGAAAATTTCCCTATTAATCAAGAAATGATTAATAGTGAGGAAATTAATGAACCTTCTTCAAATATTCAGAATAGTGGGAGGAAAAGACCAAGGGAACCATCTGTAAAATTGAAAAATTATTATGTCTTCAGCATAGAAGATATAGAAGATCTAAGTGAAGACCCTAAAAGTTTCTCTGAAGCCATGAAAATGGATGATAGCAAGGAATGGCACAAGGCTATGAAAGAGGAACTAGACTCTATAGAAAACAATAGAGTATGGGAACTTGTTGATCTACCAAAGGGTAGAAAATCAATTGGATGCAAGTGGGTTCCCAAAAAGAAATTAAAAGCAGGTGTAACTTTGGATAAATATAAAGCAAGATTAGTGGCAAAGGGTTACACACAAAAACCCGGTATAGACTTTGTGGATACATATTCACCTGTGGCAAAATTTACATCAATTAGAATTCTCATGTCAATTGTGGCTAAATTAGATCTAGAGCTACATCAGATGGATGTCAAAACCGCATTCCTCAATGGGGAATTAAAGGAAGACATCTATATGAATCAACCTGAAGGTTTTCAAATTGAGGGACATGAGAATAAAGTCTGTAAACTAAAAAGATCTTTATATGGACTCAAACAATCTTCAAGACAATCGTATTTGAAGTTCCACCAAGCTATCCTTGGATTAGGATATGAAATGAGTCCACTAGATCATTGTGTATATATATTAAAATCCAAAGAAAAGTTAGCAATATTATCATTATATGTTGATGATATATTACTAGCAGGAAATAATATGGATATAATGAACAAAACAAAGAAATACCTAGGATCTAGATTTGAAATGAAAGATATGGGAGAAGCTTCCTATGTATTAGGAATTAAAATTTCTAGAGATAGGAATTCAAGATTATTATATCTAGATCAAGAAAAATATCTAGAAAAGGTACTTAAAAGGTTTAACATGGAAAAATGTAAACCAATAAGTACACCTGTTTGCAAAGGCTTAAGCCTAAGCAAGTCTATGTGTCCACAAAATGAGGAAGAACAAAAAGATATGATACAAATCCCCTATGCCCAGGCTGTGGGCAGTCTTATGTATGCTATGACAAGCACAAGGCCTGACATATGTCATGCAGTTGGATTGGTAAGCAGATATCAAGCCAATCCAGGAAAAACACATTGGCAAGCAGTAAAGAGGATATTCAGATATTTACAAGGAACTAAAGGTATGAAACTTTGTTTTGGTTTAAAAGATCTAGAGATTGTAGGCTACAGTGATGCAGATTTTGCAGGTGATATAGATGATAGAAAGTCTACTAGTGGCTACATATTTATGGTAGGCGGAACTGCTGTTTCTTGGTTAAGTAAGAAACAAGGTTGTGTTGCAAAATTTACTATGGAATCTGAATACATAGCATGTAGCACAGCAACAAGTACTGCAGTTTGGATAAAGCGCTTTATAGATAATTTGAAATTAGGTATACCAAATAGACCAGTCCATGTGTATTGTGATAATCAGTCTGCCATCGCTTTGATTAAAAGTGGAGCAAATAGCTCAAAAGGGAAACATATTGACGTGAGCTACCACTATATACAAGATATAGTGGAGAGGGGAGAAATCAAAATCGAATATATACCCTCTGAAAGGATGGTGGCTGTCACGACCCAAATTAATTAAGCCGTGATCATTAGTGATAAAACAAGCTTTGTTTTAATAAATCATTTGGTAAAAGAGGATGACAGGTGTCAGATTTTCAACCATTTTAAAACATTTTTCCTTTTTTTGAACATGACCCATCCGTAGATAGGACATACCATCACAAAACCTGTTATAAAAATTCATTCCATAAACATTTCCATGTCATCCATAAGTGTGGTATCATCCCATGCATCGCATTCCCACATATACTCGCATCCATAAATAATTAAAATTACAACCCTGATTAAATTTACATTTACATTGGCTGCCCCAATGAAAATTAATGAAATACATTCATTTATCTCATGAAAAATACATTAATAGACCACATTAATAAATCCCAAGTAAGCGTGCCTCCGCATAAACTTCATATCCTATGATACTGAAAAGCATTTAAAATAATAGGCGTGAGTCCGACGACTCAATAGATACAATTTAACATAGTAAACTAAAGCAATGATATAATTAAAACCAATTACATCATTTAAAACCATATATACTAGCCAAGTATATGACAAATCCGAAATAAGTTATAATCCATAACTTAAAATAAATAATGCATGATACCAAATGCATGTGACTCATGTCCGATTTACAATAATTCCATTAATTATCGACCACTCCCACAGGAGTCTTCGCTCGGAAACGGAGGATTTAAACCCAACCTCCAAGAGGACAATACAAGGGTTCCTACCTAGAATCGGAAAGTAGCCTCTGATTCGGGAACACAAGGGTTCCTACCTGGAACCGGAAAGTACCCCAGGACCAAAGGAATGGAAAACACCGCAAAGTCCCATTGACTGCAAGTAGTCCAATTCCAATGACCCCTTTTTATGTAATACTTTTACCCAGTATTCATTAAGTCCATTTAATGCATGATTATGCCCAACATGCAATGCAATAAACCATAAAATGATTTTTAACCAAAATCATTTCCAAATTATACCACATAAAACATAGTGGAAAATAATCACATAATTATACCAAATTATGATAACAACATAAATACCCATTTATGATTACAACCTTAAAATCATAAACCCAAAGTATAAATTACCCATATAAAAATACCTATAAAATCCATACATTTATAGCTCCCCAAAAGCATAGGATAACCCATAATTCTCAATAAACATAATTCCCAATGTATATCATTAATTACCCAAGGTTCTATCTCAAGATTTATTCCATAAATCATCAATACCCATATTTTAAATTCCAAGAATAAACAAATACTATGATAATATATACCATATTATCATGTCAATAGTTTAAACCCATGTAAATTGCACCTACCTCAACCAAATGTATGAAAAATATGACCTTGTGTGTCGTGAGTGTGAAGTCCAAGCCCTAGAATGCATATGCAAGCTCCCAATCCAAGTCTTAGCTCCCAAATGACTTGGTTGAATGAAGAGAATGGAGACTCCAACTCCAAGATGCAACCAAACCTCACAAATGCAAAAGAATTCGGTGAAGATCATCATCCATGCCAAATCCCACGAAATCCAAGCTCAATCCTCCAAGAGCAAGCTCCAAGAACACATACATGAACCTAAACAAGAAACCCCAACTACAAAGTCCATGAATAATACTCCCAAGAAGTAGATCAAGTGTATAACCAGGTGGAGAGAAGAGAAATCATGCTCATAATGCACGAAAACCCATGAAAATGGAGAGAGAAACTCTCTCTCTCCACCATCCCCTCTCTCTCTCTCTTCTCTTGTATCCCCTCTCTCTCGATCAACTGAGAAAATGGATGAGGAACCCTCTAGAAGTTGGGTTTTATAGGAAACAAAAAGAAGAGGTAGAATGGTCTTTTCGCCCCATAAAAATCTTGTCTTTCAGTAGAAATTCCGTGTGTTATAGTCGACTATAATGAATTACAGTCGAGTTATAGTCGACTATAACTCCCCAAAGAACAGTTTTGCAACATTCTGTTTGTTATAGTCGACTATAAGTTGTTATAGTCGACTATAGCACCCAACAGGCACAAAAGAGATATTCTGTTGATTATAGTCAACTATAAAGGGTTATAGTCAACTATAACACTCAGCAAGCACCACAAAGAGGTATATAACCCACCAAAACATACCTTAACATAATCAACAAAGAACCCTTGATCACAACATTCAATCATAGCATCCTAACATCATATACCTGTATCACCCATACAAATGGTCATCCAACAAATCATGGGATTAACTATGTTAACCATAGATTAAACCCTTAGTACCTTAATTAAAATTACAGGTATTACAGTGGCTGATCCCATGACCAAGGGATTATCTCTGGAAAAGTTCAGAGAGCATGTGGCTACAATGGGATTAAGAAACACCTAGGTGTTGTAGAAAAGCATGCAGTATAGTGCATCATTGGATGGATCTCGGGGACGCCTGAGAAGAACAAGATGATGCGACTCTATCTATTTATGGGAAAAATATTGGTAAAAAATAAGATAGAGGACACTAGCGAGGTAACGAGGTTATGACGAGAACGATTGAGGATGTAAAGTTCACAATAAACACCTAATTGATTCTGCATAACACTTAGGCGCATAGTGTTAAAGTCGCTGATAAATTAAATCAAGGAAAACCTTTGCGATGACCTAGAAGGAAGTACTTGATATAAAAATTGAGCGCAAGTCAACACTATTAGTGTTTGGCTGAAGTCACCAATAGTAACTGGGGTGGTGAACTATGGTTCCCTGTTACAGGTATATTAGTGCAATTCACTTGAAATAGAGTGAATAGAAGTCGTCTATAACATATCAAGAAATTGATATATTAGGAAATAGACGCGGTCAGAAAAGAATGGTAAAAGCGTGCGCACGTATAGTCATACCATCATCTGACGTCGATCTGAAGAAAATTCAGATGAAAGTTAGTGCCCAATTGAAGAATTCTGGAGGATATTCAACCGTGGTAACTAACTAGAGGAAGTTATCATGTTATCTCATATTTGTCAAGTGGGAGATTGAAGAATTTCATTGTGACAAACATGAGATACGGTGTACATCACTACACCGTATTATTTACTTTAGGATTATAACTTCCAGGAGAGAGAATCCCAATTTCCCATGTAGGAGAAAAGATAGGGTGTATGATGGTTCATTGTAAAGATTGAACCATCACACCCTATTGGTAATTGAAAAGGTATGACTGTTGAGAAGAGGTCATGAGTCATCATAGGTGTCTAATGACCATTGAGATCATCTCAATGGTCACAATTGATACCTTTTGGGTGTCTATAAATACACCCTACAACAACCCTTCTCTCATTCATAAAAATATAACAGTATGTATGTATTCTCTCTTTTCCAAACTCCTACATGTGATACATAGTCTGACGACAGTAGGGAAATCCTTCATTGTTCTACCTTCCAGAATCCATCAGCGGCGAAATGGAGGAGGGAGCGGCGGTGTGGGCACGCCGTGTCGTTGCAGCAGGGGTGTGGGCACGTCGGAGCTTTTGCAGAGGAGGGAGCGTTAAAATAAAAAAAAAAATAAATGCAAAAACGACGCCGTTTCTCATATAATTATTAAAAGTCATTTATAAATGTTAAATATTAATATTTTATTATTTTTTCATACAGGGGTACAATGGACTTTTAACAACGCCGTTAACAGCGTACCCCCGTAACACAATATGGGAGGTTTTTTTTTGGGTTTTTTTTTAGAGGGGGTATCCTGCAAAATGGGTAACAATAGAGGGGGGTTTTTTGCATTTTGCCCAAAAAATTTTATGTAATGCATTTTAAAAAGTATAAAATGTTTTTATGAAAACTTACTACCTTATCTATTAGAAAGCATCATTTTAAATAATTTTGTAAAAAATTATTTTTTTTTCAAAATCTATTATTTAAGTTTAAGAAAACTATTTCTTTCCCCTTAACCCGCCACCCACACACACAAAAAAAAAAAAAAAAAAAAAAAAAAAAAAAAAAAAAAAAAATCATTAAAAGCGGTGTTATCAAGGCCGCTTTTAAAATAAGATTTTTTTTTTAAAATTATAAGAAAAAAGCGTACGCTGTGACCCCCACTCTCTCACCATTGACACACACACTCTCTCTCTTTCTCTACCATCCGCCGGCGTACACGATCTCGACGCCGGCGTCCACCCCTTCGACTTCCGTACTTTCCCTGCTCTTTTCTCCTCACGAACATCTCCGCAATCGTCTCTTGTCTATATCAACAGGGAACACTCTTCACTCCCTGAATTAGTGTACCTGTTGTATTTGCTTCTCCTGATGGTTGGTCAAGTAAGAAAAAATGTTGTATTTTCTAGTAAATCATTCTCATCTTCTTCAAATCAAGGGTTTCACCATTTTTTTTTAATTTAATTTAATTTAATTTAATTTTAGGGTAAATTACAATAAGGACCCCTCTAATATCTGACTATTACAGATACACCCCCTCACGTTTTTAAAATTACACTGACACCCCCTACTTTACAAAATAAACTACAAAGAGACCCCTTCTTCTAACTTCCGTCCATTAATCCGTTAAATCATATTCAAATTTTTTCAAAATACCCTAACTACCCTTAGTGGATGATAACTTCTATGTTAAATGCGTAGAACTCACCAGTCCAATAGTTCATCCAATACTTTTGAATTTTTTAATTATTATTGATAAACAACTAAAAGATAATATATATATATATATATATATATATATATATATATAAGAAAAATGCTAAAAACAATTTAAATTTTCTGTCCAACTGATGTGATAGCTGTCAAATTTGCTGTTTAGAAACAATTATTTATTTAATTAAAATTTTAATTGATTTTAAAAATAAAAAATAAAAAAATTGATTTGCTAAGTTGCCACCTCATTTGAGTAAGTAGATTTGAGTAAAAAAAAAAAGAAGGGCTATGTAGCATTACTCATATGTAGAAATAAATAAAAAGAATTATTACAATGGAGATGCACGTATAGAGGTGGCAACTTGGCAAATCAATTTTTTTTTTTTTTTTTTTACACATCAATTAAATAGATAATTGTTTCTAATGAGAAAATCTGATGGCTACCACATCAGTTGGACAAAAATTTAAGCTCTTTGGCATTTTTCTTTTATATATATATAATCTTTTAGTTGTTTATCAATAAATAAATAAATCAATCAAATGTACTGGATGAATGTGTTGGACTGATGAGTTATATGCATTTAACATGGAAGTTGTTATCCAATAAGGGTAATTAGGGTATTTTGAAAAAAATTGAAAGTGATTTAACAGATTATGGATGGAAGTTAAAGGGAGGGGGTCTTAATGTAATTTCAGAAACGTGAGGGGGTCTATTTGTAATTGTCAGATTTTAGAGGGGGTCTTAATGTAATTTACCCTTAATTTTATATATACAGTAAAGTGTCTAAGGGTGTGTTTGTTATGCGGGAATAGACGTGCAGGAATGGAAATCCTATTCCCATTCCAATTGATTCCTATGTTTGGTTAACTAATTGACATGGGGATTAAATCTGGAAATGGAATTTATGTAGGAATGAAATACCCAAGTTTGTGGGAATCTCAAACCCACATTAAACGCGGGTTTCTAATTACCATACCTAAGGAATAGGTTTCAAAATAGAAAAAATTCCCAAATATACCCACGATCATTCCCGCGAAAGGAGTATCCATCTAGCACGTCTTTAACAACAATACATCAACCAACCTTCATCCAAAAGCTGCTTTCTTCAATAAAATTCCTATTATCGTCTTCTTATAAAAATAAAAAAAAAGAAAAAAAAAAATAGCTAGACTTCCCCTCTACCCGTCAAGTTTAGAGTATAGAAAATAATATCATAACAGTAATTATAACAATAGAAATACATAATAATGGAAATTGGTATTGCATGAGGTGGGCATTTTTTAATTATTATTTTAGAAGTTGATTGCGCTTTAGAACCAAAAAACAATAAAAATTGGAAGTTAAATCAACATCAATCAAGTATTGTAGGAAGGGGTTTTTTTGGAAAATTAAATTGAATATGATTCCATACCTATATTAAATTGGTTTCACCAAACACTGGAATGGGAATGAAAATTTGATTCCCACGTAAAATTTGGTGCATCCAAACGCTAGTAAGGTAATGGGTATGGGTATCCTAAGAATGGGAATCTAACTCCCAGGAATGTTATGCCCATTCTCATTAATCCATTCCCGCAAACCAAACCCACCCTAAGGGTTTCACTATAAGCCCGGACCACATCAATAACTTCCGCTATTATTGACCATTTGCCCTTTGAAGCGTCTCTATCCAGGTATGTCCAAGTCCGAACCATTTTGCTATGAATCTCTCTGATAGTTTAATTTCCATTGAACTCTTTAATCTGTAAATATATAATCTACACTACAAGCTCCATGTATATATATATATGTATTTACACACTCATGAATTGCCAGCAAATCCCAATATTTTCAACTGTTTGGTGATGTGTACCTGGTGTTTGATTAAATTCCCCATAGAGTCTCTTCGGTTTCTCAGCAACCAAACGGTGCATTGGTACTGGTGTTTTTAATGTTTAAGTGATAGAATACTATCAGCTAATTGGAGATGTCACTTAACTGGGAATCATAAATTGTTAGCATGAAGTGTGTACAACTAGTGGATAAGGATAATCACTGGGCTAATCTTTATGCATATATACATATATTTACATTTTGGTTATAGATTGTTTTACTTCATCGCTGTGATTGTACAAGGTGATGCTAATGATATAGGTGCTTTAACAATTGTTGGGAATTTTTTTTGGGGGCTTTTCACCTCAAGTAGAAGAATAATATGCAACTTTCAATTGTTTGAGAAACAATCTTATTGTATTGCAAATTGCAGTTGCAACCAGGTTGAGAAGAATGCTGCCACAGCGGTTGAAGACGACCATCACAGAGAACCCAAAGAAGCTTGCCAACTTAATCGACCTCATAAATCTTCCATCAACACTTCGAGAGTTTCTGGGTCAGTCTCAGATTTCTCGTTTGGGCTGTTTCATGCGAGTCTGGTCCTACATCAAGACTAACAATCTCCAGGTATTTTTCTTTATTTCGCCTTCCATTTATTTGTTATTGCTTATGAAAAGTGAGGGTATTTTCCATGTTTCCTTTTAGTTGAAGAAATCTTGATTCTGTCTTGTTCAGGATCCAAACAACAAGAATGTAGTCAGATGTGATGAAAAATTGAGTAGTATTTTGTTGGGTAAGCCTCGGGTTGAGCTGGCTGAACTTCCTGCATTGATCAAACTTCATTTTCCCAAAGACCCAAAGTAATTTTGCATGATTTGAGGTTATGGTACCTATCTTCCTCGGAAGCTCCTATGCACCTCCAGAAATTGTTGTTGCTTTATATACTGGCGTATTGATTTATAAGTATTTGCATATTTGAGTTTTTGACTGGTTTGAATTGGTTGAGCTGTTAATGCCATTTCCCCCCTTGTTTTGAATATACTTTTCTATGATCTTCATCCAATATTGGTATTTCATTACAGTATCCAGAGGGAACTGATGACGATTCTTGTGTAAATACTTAAGCTTGTCATGAGATATTTGGCATTTTTCCGGGAAGGATTTCTTATATCCTTAGGGAGATACAACATGAAATCTTATAGTTGTTTGGACTCCTTCTGAATGGGTGGTTTATTAAGGTGATCTTGCGGAAATTCTCCCAGCGGATCACTTCATGGCATCCAGCTACATGTTCTTAGATTGTAAAGGTACGTATCTCAATAAGAATGCATTTAGTTAAAAGTGTGTTTGTTCATAATTAGGAATTTTCACTTATGGAGAAGTTTACTTTTTGTAAATAAAATCTTAAGTTGGAAGAAATTGTATTATTGTTTACATGGAGAGTAAGTTAATAAATAATCAATTAATGACTAATGTCGAGTGATTATTTTATGGGCACTGGAGTTACCTAATGGGTTCCTCATTATCAAAAATTAAAAATGCTACATTATACTTTATGAGTCGCGAATTATCAAAAAATTCAGCCCCCCTTGATCCACCATTTGGATCTCAAAAAGAAAGATAAGGAAATGAAAAAACTCACATATTAATCAAAACAAGGAATCCATTTAAGGTAATTTTAACCTTTCCTCTCCTCCAAAAACCATTCAGCAAAACAAGTCTCTGTCTGGGATATCCCAATCTTGAAACAAAATCAGAGTATCAACAGGGAATATGAAATCATCACACATTAAAATGGCTTAAATTGATACAGCATGTCACTAGGAATTCATACATTCTAACATGTTCTCATATTCAGACCCATGTAAACCATAGAATATTTACTACATCAAATTAATATTAGTATTTAGTAGGCGATAGATCCAATTTAAAAGAAGGGATTGTCTGAGAGGAGCAATCATCGGCAAGGGCCACAGTCTGATGGGTAGAATTTACATCTTTATCATTGGGTCTTCTTAAAAACTATTTACAGAGAGATCAAGCTTGATTTCATTTAGAATGATCCAAATGTGTTCTCGCCACTATAGGTCATATAAAGAAAACCGTCCTCATCTTTGTTTTCCTCATAAATTGCAGACATCATGGCAGCTGCAACAACACAAAATATACCAAATAAATAGTAGGTAAGCATAAAGTATAAATCGATACATAATCTAAGAAAGCAAAGGATGTGACAATTTATACAAGTTGAGGTCAATAAGGTGGGGATCATCAAATCGGCAAATCCCCAAACCATTCAAGGAATACAAGGATGAGAAATATAATGGAACACTTAAAATGGATTCCTTCTCACCAGTGGGTGGCAGAATGTTCTTGACAAAGATGAATATGGCCTTCTCAGCACTGAGCTTTATCCTCTTCCGAACCACATAAACAAACTGCCCGACAGTCAGGTCAGCAGGAACCAGATATCTGCATTCAGCGTGACATAAGAACTTGGAGGAATATTTATACCCAATATTGGCTGAATAAGATATTCCTCAGTCCTGAGGAACAATTAATCAGACAAGTAACAATAATCAAATGACAAAATGGGGTAACTAGGTTTCAAGCTCACCATAATATGTTTAATTGCACATCATAAAGGCTAAAATAAAAAATAAAAAACAGAAATTGTTGCAATAAAATGTGTTACCATATATTTATGTTTTCTTCCTGAAAATTGTTAAGATGAATAAAATTGAAGACAAGTCTTGTAATTTGGAAAGATATCAAAACCAAACCAACACTTTAAATATTCACTCACTGAAGGGGGCTTGCATATTTTTTGTATTGGATATCTGTTTCTTGATGCCATCACAGGCTACATATCTCAAAATGCATTCAATATGTTAAAAACAGTGGCCAAACTACATGGGCAAGCTACTAACAAGCATACCTCATGGGACACTCCATACAAATACCAAATTGTTTCAAAGAACAAAAACATTATATACAATAACACAAGAATGTAGATATCTCTTTAAAACCTTAGAGCTAAATGGCCATCTTAAAAGCTAAGCATAATCAGATAGTCTGGCCATTAATTGGAAAAATGGCCCAATAAACCACCAAAAAATTATAAAAATTATGTGCGTGTGTGTGTGTGTGTGAGGAGAGAGAGAGAATCATCAGCATAAATTTCAGGAAGAAATAAAGTATTGATTCTAGCTACATAATGTAGCACCAGAATCTGGGCCAAGAACATGTCTGTGTTCTAAAGCAAACAAAATTCAAGGTTACATATGTCAAGACCAAAGGAAATTTGAGTAAGTAAATAAACTCTTAACATAAAGAATACAAATATAATGAGCAATCTCAGTATCATCCAAACAAAATTAAAATTAAAATGAAAAACAGATGCGACTAACTTCTTCTTGTCAATGTCAGGTATGTCACTTCTTTCTGCCTTCTCAACAATAACCTATGTGGAACAAGAAAAATGAAGACAGTATGATTGAACACACACAGCACACATAAGAAATCCAACGAGTAGGCAATACTTTTGATGAATGAGAGATGATTTTCATACTGGGATTCTATCAGGATACTTCTCCCTAATACGAGCCGCTTCTGCCTGCCTCCTTTCTGGCATATGAATATTAAAAAAAACAAAAAAAAAAAAAATTTAGAAAACATATATATACATATAGGGAACAGATAAGCACAATTGCAGGTAAGAACTTCCACTATTTTCTAAGCAATGAAAAGGAAGACATAGGATTAGTTGTCTACTTGCCTCACACTAATATAGGCATTGTTTAACTATCAATTCTGAAATACATTCTTGCATTTCAAAGCACAGCAAAAATATATTGCATTGATTTTTCATTCTTAAAAAGAATGAAAAATCAAGGGAAATGTTACATACAGCAACCAATTGCAGGCAACTGATGTAGCATGCTAATTAAATATATCATGATAATCAAGGGAGTGCTAACGACTGTCTGTTATAGAATGCCATGTCAGTTGCTGTCTTTTGTTGTTTGTATTTAGTTACTACCTATAGCACTACCCAAAAATCAACGAACCAAAAAGAACAAAAAAGATGGAAGTAATACTAGACATGATGCAAAAAGGAAACCATCCATGCATGACATATTTTTGCACACTAAAAGACCAGTGTAAATCAACGAGCATTCTTCACAAAAACTAATTGCTCATAATTCCCATTCACATAATAATCATCCACTTCTCTCAAAATCGCATATCCCTAAAAACCCATACCATAAACTCCAACCAAAAAACAAAAAAAAATTGTATTTTTGAACCCAAATCCTATACTAAACTTGATGTAAAAACAAAACCACCCATGCATGATACGTTTTTGCACACTACAAACAATTATAAATCGACGAGCATTCTTCGCCAAAACTAATTGCACAAAATTCCCAAACATGACCACAATGTATTCATGTTCAAGGAGGGAGATCACCCACTTCTTCTCTCAAAAAAATCACATATCGCAAAAAACCCAGATCAGAAACTCCACAAACAGACACAAATTACGTATTTTAGAAGCCAAATCCTGTAAACCCCAAGTAAGGATTCATTAAGAAATTTCACAAAATCCAACATCTACGAAGAAATCGCAAGAGACCCTTAAACAATCAACCAATTGCCCCTCATCAATACACTCAATAAGTCAGTATTGTCCGAGATCACACCAAAAATTGTAAAAAAAAAATAAGTAGCCGCAAATATATATGTGTGTGTGTGTAGAGAGAAAGAGGAGACGAACCGAGGGGATGTTCCAACTTGAAGGAGCTGTTGGCCATGGCTTTGAAGATCGTGATCCCGATCGAGAAAGAGAGTAGGGAAAAAGGATTTTCACTGAAAAGATCTGAAGATAGACAGGAAATGATGATGTATAAGTGCCGTGTGTTTTTCTTCACTTCACCTTTTCCTACTTAATAAATGATTTTCCTTTTTCAAAATTTTATATTTTTAGTCTGGCTATTGCCCTAGGAAGGTTGGGGAAAGGGCATCCTTATCCCAACTTCAAACCCATTTTAACCCTACGTCGAGTTGAGACGGGTGATAAAAATATGCAGGGTTGTTGGATGGGTTTTGTCAAATTTTTTTTTTTAAAGGGAAGAAAAAACCAATCATAAATAGTACATTTTACTCATAAATTTTTACTCATTTATCGTTTTAGTTAAAAAAATACTAAAAAACTTTAAACATAAATATAAAATCACGAAGAAGAAGTAACGGATGATAAATGTGAAATTCAAAAAAATATGAAAGATATTAAAAAGTACCAATATTTACACATATATAAGGTGGGATACCTGCTTTGTCGGGTTCATTGCTATCTCTAATTGCCACCACAAATATTTCTCACTACCTTCCACTTTATTTATTCACTTATTGTAATTTTTCAAAGTTTTATAAAAAAATATAAAGTGAAGGATGCTGAAAAATATTTGTGATGACAATCACCTTTCTTTTTTCCTTATCTAAGAGGATGACTAAACCTGGGTATCATCGGTGTATTCACATCACGATTTAGAATCAAACTAACCCACACACGTATAATTCACTTGTAAATTCATATAATGAAAAATTAAAAATGAAAATGAAGATTTAGACTCTAGAGTTCGAATTCTTTAATTATCATCCTATACATTATAAGTTGTTTTACACTCGATGGATTTGGAGAGAGCTCATTTTCCCAAGGGGAAAGTGTACATTACTACATTTGATTATGTCTGATTTGTTCCCTTTTTTTAAATTATTTTTAAAATGGTAAATTGCAGAAAATCCCTCTTGAAGTAGAGGGGTGGGTGGGCAGATAACCCTCCTTATGTTTTAATTTTGTCAATGTGCCTCTCTTATGTTTTAATTTTTGGCAATGTGCCTTACCATCACTCGCCGTTAATGAAAATTGACGAAAATTAGTCATGTGACTGCGCACGTGATACCATTAATGGACTCGTATTGCCCAAAATCGCTGGAACCCTCACCGAAATCATGTCCAACTGGGTAACCATCAATGATTGGTTTTGACTTCTAATTAAATTAGGGGACACATTGATAAAATTAAAACATAAGGGGGGTTATCTGTTAATCCTCCCATACTTCAGGAGGGTTTCTGCAATTTACACTTTTTTAAAAAACAAAAATATTGTGGCCTTGTAGGCGTCACAAAAGGTGCATTTGGTAAAAGTAATTTTGGAAATTGATCTTTTAATAAATTTCAAAACAGGGCCATTTTCTTAAGACATTTTTGTAGGTAAATATTTTTTGAAGACTTCTAAAGTGTCTTTTTTGTACTTGGTTAAATTACATTCACTTCTTTTGAGATTTGTTGAATTTATATATATACATTTTTCAAAATTTTAAAAATCACACTTTATTTTCACTTATGTCAATTTATAACACGGCTGACAATTATGGTGAATTTATTTTTCACCTTTTTATATATACTAGTTGGTGCACACGTGCGTTGCACATGAATTTTTTTGAGTTAAATTATTTTTTTAAATAATGATAATAATTTTTTAAATTTAATAATTTTATCGTGCCTTTGCGTAAGATGAAAGTACTTTGATCACTCAATCCTTTACTTCTTTTGATATGATTACTATTTTTTTTTCATTATCTTTCCCAAATCATATATAAATATATTTTCTTCATCGATGTGTGGTGGATCATTGCTTATGATTTTATTTTTTTGGGCCAGTACATTTTTTAAAAAAAAATGATTTTGAACCTTTTTTTTTTTTGGGGGGTTGTGATCTAAGTTATTTCCTTTTCTTTTTGTTATTTTTGGTTTTGTTTTGTTTTGTTTGGTATTTTGGGTTTGCAGGTAGATATTGCAAAGTTCATGAACCTCACGATTTGATAGGGACCTTTTCTTGTGGTTTATTAGACCTTCCCTTTTTATTTTCTTTTTTTTTATGCATTCATTAATGGTTTTTTTTTTTTTTGGGGGGGGGGGAGGGTTTTGTTTTGTTTTTGTTCAAGTCTGCTTCTTTTTTAATTTTCCTTTAATTGAATCGACTTTGATTCTCTTCTTTTTCTTGGTAATTTGACTTGATTATTTTAAAAAATCAGAGATTATATATGAATTCTCAACAAAATATGAAAATTATGCAACAGCAGCAATTTAAAAGTTCAATAATGCAATTCAAGTTTTTTCTGATATGCGAATCCTTAGAAAATAATCAAAGATTATATGTGCTATTCAAAACTTTACCTATGCAATTCAAGTTTTTTTTTTTTTTTTTTGGGGCCTCTTAATTTGGGTTTTCATTTGTTTTTGTTCAAGTATGCGTCCTTTTATTTTTATTCAACTGATTCGTCTTTGATTCTCTTATTTTTCTTACTAATTTTGCAATTCAAATAGAGATTTAAAAGTCCAATCATGCAATACAGGTAGAGATTTAAATGTTTATGCAAGCAAAGATTTAAATATTTAAACATAATTTGTATATATGAGTCAAGTTTATTGAAAACTACATACCAGACAAAGCACCAGAAGAAAAGAAATGCAATGAAGGCATATAAAAGACGCAGAAGAAGGAAGCAATAGTTGTTCTTTCTTGTGTTAGGTTTTATGATTTTTATAATGTGTTTCTATTTGTATTTATATGTTAACATTGTTAGGGTTTTACGAATTATAGTTTCCGTTTCCTTAGAATTCCTATTTGGGTTTGGTTTTATTTAATTATCATACGAATTATAGTTTCCTTAGAATTCTTATTAAGGTATGTGTTTTATATTGCTATATTTCCTATATATGCAAAAGGATAGTTGTGTATTTAAAAATTAAAATAAGGGTATGTTAGTCAATCAAAAGTTTTTCTCACATTCATCTTTTTATAGGTAGTATAGATATAGATATAGATATAGATATTTTGGAATCAAAACACAATGCTTTGTTTAAACTTTGTATTTGATCGTTCGACTTCTAATACGTAAGCACCTACGAATAAAGTGTACAAGAGAGAAATGCAAATTTAAACTCTTCCCATTAAAGCAAGTGCTCCAATGGTGGAGCTATTGAGGAGCCAAATTTGGCTTGTAGGCAAAGTTTGAGCTAAATTTGGTTCACGACTAATTAGTTCTATGGCAAATTTTTAGTATTGGAGACAAACTCCACATGTACAATAGAAGATTAAGCAATATTTCTCATCACTGGGAGAAGAATTTGTGTGGAACAGTAATATCACGTCCTTTGTATCACAAGCCATTAAGAATGGTGATGAGTGGGATGTATATGACGTCAATCAAAAAATGTATACATAGTTATACTGCTCGATCCAAAGCTTCACCATAAATTTTTTTTTTTTTTGGTAATACTTGTCATAACAAGTAACTTTTTGTTCAAAATAAAAGAAAATTTATTTAAAAATGACATTTTAGAATTTGAAAAATGTCTTACAAATAAAACACAACAAAAGATATGAATGAAAATTATTGCTTAGGTAATACTCCAAAAAAAAAAAAAAAAAAAAAAAAAAAAAAAAAGACCAAAAGTTCATAATTTTTGCTAAGCTTTGAATTTGCCACGTTCGAAGGCCCAGCTCTTTTTAGCCCACATGAGCTTGACTATCGGCTGATCACTAGTTTCTTCTCTTCACCATGGCCTTATTAGCACCGATAGACTCTTGAGTTCGGTTCTTGTAAAACCAAGTTTCTCCTCTTCACCATGGCCTTATATAGCCCACTATCATCTCTCATCCTCTTGCAAGAAGTCTTGCATTCCAGTCCAGTGTACAGGTATCTCCTTGATTAAATGCACTATTATAATTTTTTTAATGCCCTTATCTTGCAACCAAAAAGAAAAAGGAAAAAGGAAAAAGGGAAAAAATCATTCTGTGTTGGTTGGCCTATCACTCTGTATCTCATGCCACCCTGTGAGGACTTTGTTAAGTGTCCAAGAATTGAACTTAGGTCTCTAGAGGAGAAGTGTTAGCAGCGGTTGCTTGAACAGATAGTCTTAACCTTCTTCTCATGAACATGACATGTGTCTCATTTTCTTTTATTAGTGTCCATATCATAAAGGTGTGAGGTCACTTAAAACTAAAAGAACATTTTATCGTAAACATGTGTTGTGCCCTAAGGTGAGTATTGGTTAATTGCGGCTAGATCATACTTTCTAATTATATTTGACTCAAAGTCAATTCTTAAGACAAATATAGTTCAAATTTAACTAAATGGATGACTAACCATTTGATGCAGATTGCATCGACTTACGCATGCTCACCTTGAGCGTACGCATTCTTTGGATATGCAGTACGCACCTCGGGCTGTTTTGGTTGATTATTGCTGCTGATTCGAGACTTTAGTTTATTTTAGCTATTTTAAGAGTTTTAATTATTTTTTTATTTAATTATTGCTTTACTAATTTCCTAGTTAATTCTTACTTGTTCTAGTAAAACTAGGTTTTATTGTTCTAGTAGAACTAGGTTTTCTCATTAGTTCTTTATATAAAGACATGTAAGCTTTATGGCAAACAGTTTAGAGTTGCTTATTTTCTGAGATTAATAATAGAGAGAGAGAGAGAGAGAGAGAGAGCTTCTCCTTTATTTCCTGTTTTCGTGTTTTTGAGTGAATATCGATCGTGGTTGCCTACTATCTGGTATTGTTCTTGCGACAATCAACAGATTGGTGAACGCTTGATTGTTTTTGCTGAGCTTCATCTCGACTGTGTATTTTCCATTGCATCAGTTGGTATCAGAGTCCAGCTCTTTCTTACTGTCATGCTAAGACAAGGAGGAGAATATGCCGGAGATCGTAAAGCCAATCTGGAGGACGTGTTTAATCATGAGGACAAGGCCCGAATGCAACAAGATATAGACGCGTTAAGAGTCCAAATTACTACGTTTGTAGTAAGGAAGCAACGTGCATTTTATTCCCTATATTCGCATTTTGTGGAGGATGATGAATATGCACGACTTGCACAACAGCTTGATGTGATAAGAGAAAAACTTGATGCAATGAAGGCTTGTGTAGATCAACCTTTAAACTCAGTTTTTGTGGAGCATGAAGATTGTGACAAAGTTGAAGGAGGTAAGAATTTTGAATTCATGAAAAATTTTTCTTTTAACAATTTTGGTGATGTTGAAGTTGAAAATTTAGTGGATTTTAATTCTCCCGCCTATTTTTGATGAGTATGATGATGATGATATTGAGCCAAACATTATTGAAAATTTGAAAGGTCAAGATGTGGCTATAACCTGCGAGACACGTAATAAAAGTTATTTAAGTAATAATTTTTATTGTCGTGATAATCTACTTGGTGATTTTCTTGATGATGAAGTTTTTGTCGTTGAGGAATTTAAACATTATGATTTTATTGGAATTGAAAATATTTGTTGTGGTGTTAATGCTCTATTGTTGAAAATTTTGAGTGAGATGAAGGGTGCAGAGAAATTTTCTTTTTTGTTGTGAAATTTTGGGAAAATAAATTTTGGAAAGCAATTGAAACAAAAAAAGTTTTCAAAGTATTTATTCTGATGGAGTGGTCGACATCAATACTTTTGTGAAGCCAAACTCACAGAGTTCAGGGACGAACTCTTTCCAAATAGGAGAGAATAGAGAGGATGATGCAAGGTGTGAAATGATTCCTTTTGTGCAATCGAACCCTCGCGGAATCAAGCACTCCATTCGCAATATCAATAGCCTGCACATGTGGTGGTAGTATTCGTACTCATGGTGTGTTTCTTATCAAGCACTTGGTTTCTTATCATGGGGATAACTCAAAGGATGAAACTATGAATTCAAGGGTGAATTCTTTCCAAATAAAGGAGAATTATGCAGATTGCATCGGCGTACGCATGCTTACCTTGAGTGTACGCATTCTTTGGATATGCATACACACCTCGGGCTGTTTTGGCTGATTATTGCTTCTAATTCGAGACTTTAGTTTATTTTAGCTATTTTAGGAGTTTTAATTATTTTGTTTTATTTAATTATTGCTTTACTAATTTCCTAGTTAATTCTTACTTGTTTTAGTAGAATTAGGTTTTCTTATTAATTCTCTATATAAAGGGATGTAAGCCTTATGGCAAATAGTTTAGAGTTGCTTATTTTTTGAAATTAATAATAGAGAGAGAGTTTCTCTTTATTTCTTGATTTTGTGTTTTTGAGTGAATATAAATCGTGATTGCCTTACTATCTAATATTATTCTTACGACAATCAACAAATTGGTAGACGCTTGATTGTTGTCGGTGATTTTTGTTTCAACCGTGTATTTTCCGTTACATCAGTATTGGATCAATATCTCTTTGCGATTGAGTTAAAATTTGTCTTGAGAAATGGTTAACAATTAGAGATGCTTACAAGGTTAAACAATCTAATGAGAGGTGCGCGGTTGATTACTTGCAACCCTACCTTTTCGTTGAGTGTATATATTGTGGGTCCTTTGATTGGACCTAATGAAAAGATAGGGTTACAAGTAGTCGAGCATGATCAATTGATCATTCACACCCAAAAAGTGAAAATGCAACCTAAAATGACTTCCAACCAAGATTCAAAATTTGGACGCTCATTAGGTACAATGATTTAATGGAGTTAAGCAACTTATCGATTCTTTAGAGCCTCATAATTTGAAATTATCATGGGATATATTTCGTTCATTATAACTAATTTAAGCGGTCATAGAGACGTTGGATTTTTTATCTTTCCATGTCGGCGAAGAGTTTTTAGTTGAAATACTGTAGTGGATCTTGTGATTGGACTCGATGAGAAGGTTAGGAGAAGGCAAACATGGTCACTCACAATCACAATGTGAATGCGCTGCCCAAAGTGATAATCGGGACCCAAAATCTGAAAAAAATTGAGTGGAAGTAAGTGGTATTTTCCATTATTACTACAAGTACATTGTCAGCTATGGATGTGATTGTGGAGTGCGAGTTAATTTATCATTATTTTTTTTTTTTTGGGTCCAATTTTTTATTATCATTATTAGCTTTACCGCTGAGATGGTTGCTCGGGTGAGCTCTTTCTTGGACGCGTATGCTTTCAGAAAAATGGAGAAAAGAAAGACTAAGAAGAAGGGAAAAAAAAAGGTGATGGCTCTCAGTGGTAGGTGAGATGGGCCATCCAAGCTGATGTGTATTAGGTGCACTATCTTTTTTTCTTCAAGTACATCAATTGAAACCACCGAAAGGGATCGCGTAGTACCCCACCAAGAAACAAAAACTAGATTTTGACTTAAAAAAACAAATCCCATCATCCAATTAACCTAGTATGCCAAGTATATGGTGTCCATGTTTTTGTCTAAAATATTGTGGTAGTAGCTTTATTGAAGATATATCATGGGATGATAGCCTATAGATTTTACACAAAGGTGTATATAAATATTTCAATGTCACGCATGTGCGATGTCATCATCATAAAATTAATAAACGATCACAATCAGTATCGTGTATACATGCTTTTGGAAAACTTGAAAATTGTTATATATATATATATATATATATATATATATAAAAGAAACATAATATACATTTATTCTTAATGGATGATTTTTTTTATTTTTTATTTTTATAATTGATAGAATTTACTTATATTCATAATTTCCAATATCAACAAATAGGAATCAATGCTTTTTCAGAAATTTGAATCGACGATCGCTCATTCAACAAGTGAAGAGAATACCACTAGACTATCATGCATCGATGATTGACGGATTAGCTAGTAAAATGAAAATAAACATTGACCCTAGCTTATAATATTCAAAACCCAATTACGAGTCCAAACGATTTACCATCCGTCCTAAATAATACATGCCAACATTTCCTAAGATGCTGGATGCTCTTAATTTACTTAATTTTTTTGATTGCCACCTGATTTTACTGTATGACTAAAATATATATATCATAGTTGACACCAACCTCTATCCTACGGGTTGGTTGAGTGACAGTAATGCAAAAACCCAAGACCACAAGTAAGGCAGGTTTTTTCCTTTTTTTTTTTTTTTAGGCTAATAATGTAAGTCAGTGTTTGTTCCCAAATTTTTATGTTATCAGCAACAATGCAGGAAATGCTGTGACAATGAATCAATATTGTACTTCCCTTAAATGAGACAATAAATTCATATTCTTGAATAGGGGAAACTCAAATCCTTGTCTCCGAAATCAGGTCCATACTTCATATTCAGCCTAACCAGACAGTAGATACCACATAAAAATGTCACATCCAATGCATCATAAATTAAATTTTGCAATTTCTGTAGAATATCATCACATGAAATCTTGGGTGAAAATTTTGGAAAAAAATTGGGATTTCTGAAGTTTAGGAATTGGTAACTTGAGAGTTTTAAAGTTCCTTGTTTGGCTAAACATTTTGGAATTTGGGATTTCTAAATGAAATTTTGTAATTTCTTTGTTTAAAAAGTGGAATTTGGTAAATTCCACATAATAGACGGAATTTCTGGATAAAATTTGACCTTCCAAATTATGAGTTAAAGTTCTAACTAAAGCTTTAGAAATTCCCTACATTAGCCTAGCCAAACATAGAATTTGGTTCTATAAATTTCGAGAAATTCCATTTTAAAGGCACGCAAATTTCGCTTAGAAACTCCTCACCCAAACACACTCTTGACAAGTTCTTTTGTATTGTAGGTTTTAAAATGTCTTAACATAACCAAGTGCATTAGAACAAAGCATCCAAATGCCGTCGAAAAAAATGAATGATGATTGTGACTACGATAGAGCGGACAACTGATCAAAAGAAAGGGGTTTATTTATTTATTTATTATTATGTGGGGGGTGGGTGGGAGGAAGGAAATGATCATGATACAAAGTTATACAAATCTAGCATTCATGTTTAAGCAAAAATAAAATTACAAGTACAACATATCCTCCACCTAAAACAATTAGCAAGACTCGAAGCAATCCCAACTCGATCTCTAATTTCTTACTTCTTCTACCTCTTTAGAAAGGGCAGAAGGAGGCTCAAACAAGCTAAAAACCCTATAAGCTGAGATGACAGCCAAAATAAAAAAGCAGCAAAGAGCCAAGGCATGGAGAGCCAAGGCTATCTTCAATCTACTGCAAAAACTTCCATAAGAACTACATGCTTCACTCCATGAGACTTCTACGTCACCTTTGTAAGACAAGTACAATATTTCTATCACAGCAGCCGCTGATGTGAGCATTAAGTAAGCCACAACCTGCCCAAGAACATCCATATTAATATATATATATATATATATATATGTGGAGAGAGAGAGAGAGAGAGAGAGAGGAATCAAAACAATGAAATAAAGCAACCCAACGCAACTTTATGCACCAATCGAGGCCATGTAATTGGTGGGACAGATCATTGAAATAGGCCTAGCAACAAAATCAAAACCACATGTAGAGCAACCACTTGAAAAAGGAAATGTGGGAAAATCATAAAGTTGCAGAATGTAAAAAGCTTTTTAAAAAAAACTAATAAAAGAACCATAAACATTATGTATGTATGTATGTATGTATGTAAGAACACAAAACTAGCTTATACGAAATTGGTTCTTTATCCCAAACTTCACCTATCAAGTCCTATCTTTTATTAAAGCATTATCTCAGGAATTTTATTAATGGGAAATAAATAAAAAGGTCCATCTATTAAAGTTATAAGTTCAATCCATAAAAATAAAATATCTTGCTTACTCTAGACAAGTATACATTGCTCATGAATCATGATCAGTAAGCCTCAATAACCTCTATGGTTTCAGCTGTAATTTTTCTAGTTTTTGCAATGCTTTATTCGACCTTTTTTTTTATTATTATTTTTTGAATAAAATATATATATATATATATATATATTTTTAAAAAAAAAAATCCACAAAGGAGTTGAAGGTGAAACCTGGTCAGAAACAAAGAAAAACCATGCTTTAGTCACCAAGCATCTGATCCATGAGGACACGGCAGCAAAAAGAGCATAAGCAGCAGATACGGCACTGATGCAAACCATGTACCTGTAATACAATTTAAAATATGTACATGAAACACAGACAAATGTACAGAAAGCCAAATAAGATGAAAATGAAAAACGTTTCTTACTTGAGACCGATGAGATTGCTGAACTCAAGCTTCCCATAGATGCTGTTATCCTCTTCGTTGGTCACTGTTAACCATATGGATGCAACAATCAGAGGAATCACAGAGAGCCTAAGAGAAAAATCTATGAGTTTTAGGATTGGGAGCTGACTTATGGAGGTGGTTAGTGTATTTTCATCAAGATTTCTCATCTTTGAAAACAGAGCAAGAGCAAAACCCAACTCACTGAAGAAGAAACCAAGGCTCAACGAGTAAAGGATGGGGGAAAGGAAACGATAATTGAAAATGTAGTTGAGTGGAAATGGGTTTGTGTGAGTTAATAAATATATATAATGTATTTCTGACCTTGAAAAGGAAATGGTTGAACGGGTCTAAACAGTAGAGTCATGGTCCAATAGTCCATTGGGTGTTTTTAGTGGGAAGGGTGAGAAATAGTGGGTCTGCCTTTTCAGTGTTGAGAATCATGTCAGGAAATTTTTTTGGTCTTATCTAACCAGAATTGGAATGATTGATTCCACATTGGCCACAAGTCATCTTGTTTCTCTCCTCTTCTTTCTTCTAAAAAAGAAGGCTCCATCATCTTGATTTTGATTTCTCACTGTCTAAAACTTCATAATAGTTGTCAATTAGGCTTGTGTCATCTCTTACCCTCTTGTAAGGGTGAGGTCATGGGCTCGAGGGATGTCAAATCTAATTTCTTGTAGATTAGAAGGCAGCACTTTAGCGTATGACAGTATGAGCGGTAAACATGTGAATGATTAACGCGTAATAACATTTCCAATGGTTGGTATTATTTTGTTTGTGCTAGTATTATTTTAGCATATGTTACGGTTATAATTTGACATATTGTATTTTGATGGTGCAAATGACACAATACGTGATTTTTTGGCACAACCGCCATTCATTTCTTTTCTTCTAACCATCTTTGTGCTATCTTAGTATAAGGGTGTGCTAAATATAATACAAGGGTATGCTATTATTATTTTTTAACACACCATGAATAAGGCAATAACATACCGTTGAAGATGCTCTAATGCCATGTTTGTTTAGTTGGAATGGAATGGATGGAATGGGATTCCATTCATTCCAAAAAAAATGTTTGGATGAAATAATTAAATGGGAATGGAATCAAACAGTAATAGTGAATTATAATGATATTCATTCCGCAATGTTTATTTCAATCTCATTTCATTCTGGATTATTTTGAACATAAAATCAGATTCCATTCCCACCCATTCTATTGCAACCAAACAAACATGGCCTAAGTAGTTACCAAAGGAATGACAAAACGTGAGTGTGGGTGAAACAATTTTTCATCTTCATTTCAAAGAAGCAATATGATGCAGGGTTATTATCACATTATGATGTTCTATCTACGCCAAAAAGGGGGAAACAAATCAGCATATATAATTGTGTACCACTTGTTTGTGTAGGTCCGGTCTATGACTGTCATGAACTTTAATTGACTCAGGTGAGTCAAACTTGAGGAAGAAGGGTTTTTGAGTCCTGGTTGAGTAATTGTGTTTCTTTCTCACCTCAATTGCAGATGCATGCTGGCAATATCAAACACCAACCAACTAAGAGCAAGTTAGGTGAAGCATAAATAAAACCATTAATACTGGTATGAATGGGTTCCACAGTCCAGCACAGCAGCCTGAGATATGGTTGATGCTGTTTTAAAATTTAAGTTTTAAAAGAAAATTGCATAGTTGCAAGTAACCACTGACCACTGAGTGACTCACTCAAGACACACAACACATTTGCGAAATGGAGCTTCAGCATAAAGAAAAATAATCATCAAAAGGACAGAATTTTCATCACCATGTTGCTTTCAATCATGAAAAAAGGATAAACGCCATAATGTTCCAACACAAAATCCACTAATTTTATGAAGCAAAAGGCAGCATATGCTAGCCCAAATAATGGTACTCATTGGGTTTCAGTAGCCATGGCAGATTTATGATCGAATATGGCTCCCCACTGAGTAATTAAAAGAATGATTTGTTTATAGAGTCTTGCTTCTCTTTTCAATTCGTTCACTATAAGGGTTCTCTCTCTTCCGCTAAAATAGAGCAGAATCCCAGCAGCAAGACCTCCCCTCCCTCCCTCCCTCTCACTCATTTTACAATTTGAATATCCACACGTTTTTCTGTACTCATGTCCATGAAACAAATTCATGCCAACCACTTGCTTCCTCCTGAGTTAGGAAGAACTATTGTTTTTCAGAAAACTGCGCTCCACAAAGCATTCTCACCTTCTCCGCACCGTCGGTGAACCTCCACGATCCTCTCAGCAGACTTGCAAATTCCACTGCAGCTCCAATCAAACGAAGCAACGCAGATGTTGCCTGCCTGAGCCTTCCACTCACAATCTGTGGTAACAATTGGCATCACCAACTTTTCGTTTGATACTTAAAACTTGCTACTGTCCAATTATCATTCACAAAGTAAATCTGTAAATCTAAGTGATTTAGAGTGCCTTTTGGGCATCCCTTGGAAATTGAATTAGCTATCTGCCATCCTGTTTTATATACAAATTCATCATCATGATTCATGAATGATGCCATTACAGAAAATGGCAGCTAGACTCAGAAATGAAACTGAAAATTCGAAATGGTGGAATTTCAAGAAGTCCAAAAACTGACCTTAAAATCTTCATTTGTGGTGATTTGTGATGATCACTCCAATTTTCTTAAGTGGTCCCATTTTAGATGATTGAATTTTAGCTTAAATGTTGTGCAAAAACTAATGGAGCCATTCAATTTTCATGGGATGCACAAATGGCCCTTAGTCGATGAGAAACTTTCAAGAAGTTTCTTAAGCACAAAAGCCATATGACTTTGTGATTTAGCACTAAAGCAAAAACTAAGCTTCGATAGCCTTGATAATGTCCAAACTTTGAACAGAGGATATAAGCTCGAATTCCACGATTTAGGTTTATTTCTTGTTCAAAGGTTAATATGACTGTCACCCACCCATCCCCAATCACAATGAACCACATAATAGTACTGGGTTTGTTTCCTCCATCTGGAGCAACACTCAGTATTTTAATTTTATTTTAAATTTTTTAAAAAAAATGACACAATGAAATAAAATCTTCAAGACATTACCTGGTGGGGTGCCACAACAGAGTCTTCGATCGTCGATATGCTCTACATCCAGTCCAATAAACCAAGCTCCCAATGAAACATCCTCATTGGCATACTTGTGTAGAACATGCCTATATGATAGCAATAACAAGAGTATTCAAGTCAGGGTAGCAGATCTTTCAGCACAAAATTAGACCCTTATTCTTCATAAGATGATTGAGAACTTACTGGTTAAATGATATATAAGTAGCCAAATCTTTAGATATAGCATATAACTGTCCTGTAGCATGACGAAAATATTTGTTACCCTCCTCGCCAAATTTCCAATACTCAGGTTCACGGTATCTAACTCCCCTGTTCACAACAAAAGCAAGTTAGAAAAACGGAACTAATATAATAACTTCTTGAAAGTTAGCTGAATGAAAAGAGCTTGGCTTACTTTTGAGAAAGGACGGGGCCAGATTTCATGCATCCAATATACACCCTGGGCTTTGACCGATGCCTAGCTAAAGTTGCTCCAAGTGTCGCTGCAATAATATGAAAGATGGGCTTAATTTTAAAGGATCGAAAAAGACAATAGCAATGAGTTTACATGATCACATATTTACACTCTCACAAGTAAAAATACCATAGAATATAAACCAAATTCCCATAATGAGAACACTGGCCACAGAATGGTTTCTTTAAATTACTCTACTTAAAACTTGAGAAATGTAGGCTGCTTTTACTTTCCAAGTACATAGAAATTTCTCTTTCAAAACCTGGATATTTATCCTTTTCCATTCAAAAAAACACCCCCCCCCTCCCCCCTGGGGCTTCTATTTATACACCAGAATCAGCAAAGTTTAGTCAACAACCATATCTTTACCTATATTTACATGGACGTCATCATCAACTTTGATGTAGAAATCAGCATCCCACAAAGCAACAGCAGTGGCAAAAGTATGTCTTCGTCTTGGAGGACAATTCAAGGTACCCCTCAACATGTTCCTATTCCCATTAAAAACAAAGATAGGTGAGTGTAAGTAAGCAGCTTTTCTGCATCAACATTTAATGAAGTTGTCTATGATCTCTGTACAAGTGTTTTGTCTCTAAAAGAAGATTAAGAGTATTGATTGAAGATGAACAAAATAGAAAAGCCCTACCAGCCTCAGAAAGTCACCATGCTTTCTGTCTTCTGCTTCAATAGCTTTATCCAGTATACCACCTGATGTAGCACTAGTGACAGAACAGCCAATTAAAAGAATAAGAAAGATTTAGAGTCCTTCCATATCATCGTAATAGATTGCAAGAATTTGATAGGAACCATTATTAATATAGGATATTTGCTTTGGTACCCTGATCTATGAGGGTAATAGAAATGAATGAGATTTAATATCAAAACTAGCAATGATATTTTCTTACTGAAACTAGGAGAAATAATGCCTCCACAGGTGAGTATACACCTAATAAAATGAACTATGAGATGGATGTCTGAGCCTGAAACACTTTTATTATGCATAATTAAATGAGTTTCCTTTTTAAATCATTCGATACTAATTTGCAGTGTGTCAAAACGTGCCACAATGCTGGGCAGCCAAACTCTTCTAATAAGAGAGGTCATTGGCCCAGACACTAAGAGGTCACCTCAAATGGTCAGTCCTGACTCTTCACTACTGAAACTTGCCATCTGCAACGGACTTAACGACCCATGTTTTGGTTGTCATGCCTAGACACTCGTTTAATTTTAGGTGTAGATAAGAGGCCAGGATTAGCCTCCTTTTTAAAAGCCAAGAAGAAAAACGAAAACTCTCTCTCTCTCTCTCTCTCTCTTACTCATTATATTTTCAGACAAGAATTAAACATTTGTTAAATATAAGTGGGAAAATATAATGAAAATACAAAATTTTTTACTAAAATAGTTCAAGCCATCATAAGCACCCAATGCTTTCCCCAAGCCGGTTGATATTCCAATCAACATACTTTTTTGACATAATTAATACCTCTTTCTTGGCCTTTATCATGTTAATACTCTTACAACATGTTTGTTTTTGGAGGAAATATTGCAAAGGACCTTGTCCACAATATTCTGAAATATTTGGGCCCTCCACCTAACAGCTTAGGCTATTGGGTTGGATTCTCTTAACAAACTATCCTCTTTCCTCACACACTTACTCCCACCAGGCAGGAAAGAAATGGAAAACTCTTGCAAAGCCATTGACCACATTACCCAATTCAAGTAATAACAAAAGGTATAATTGAAATGGTGATATGACAACTAAACCTTTCAGTTATGAACATATTATTATATCAAGAAGTATTCTACTATTAATCTGTGCACTGCATCTTAGGCTCTTAGCCATGATTGAGATGGTGATATGACATAACCATATTCTGTGATCTTCTTGACCCAAAGCCCAAAATGTGTATGAAATATTTGGAAGAAGGAAAAAGCAATAGATGACTCAAAATAAAAGATAAGTGTACTCCTAACCGAGAGGTTCTTTGAAATCATTTTGATTACTAACCTGTGACCTATCACAAAACGAATAATGATGCCCTTCTCTTCCTCAAGCTTCTTTCTTTTAGCGCCTAATTTCAATCAAGAAAATAAGTTATAGCCAGTTGAGTTCAACTATGAATAAGAATAGTCAAAAAGTTGCAGGGGATCAATCTAGAAACCTTGTGGCATCCAAGTAGCACGAACTGAATCCCTTCGCTTTCGGCTGCTAAAAGCAGTATTAATGCCTACGACCATTAAATATTTTCTCTTCCCACTAGGTTTGGTGATTTTCATGTTTTCTGATATAGGAGAACCGTTAAGTATAGAATCTTGTGCGGCCCTTGCAGCAGCTAATTCCATCTCCAAATTTGAAATTGTTCTATCTAGTGTTCTGCAATTAATATATGGCCATGAGTTCAACATTCCAGTAACTTCTGTGAAATCCAAATACAGTTAGTTGAAACATTAGCTTACTGTATAGCATTGTGAGTCTTTGAAACCTCCCCTAGAATGTCCCCGGCTTCATGATTCACATCCTTCTAATGAAAACAAAAGTGTCCAAACAGGTTACAAACCTCACAAACATTTAGACCAGAAAATACACAAAAATAAATAAATGAATAAAAATAAGACATCAAACACAGAATGATAAATATTTGTCTATTGGCATCCACAAGTGGTAACATCCTCCCAACAGAAGTGACCAAGTAGGGGAAAACTACATAGATAATTTTAATGAAAATACTTACAATTCTTGGATCACAACCCTCTGAAACTAACTTTTGCTTCTCATCTTCAATCACAGTTGTTCTTGACATATCTTTAGCTTCAGGCATGGTCCACATTCTAAGAACAGAATTTTCTAGTTAATGTGAGATGCTATATGAAGAATTCAATCTCTCATATAACTTAAAATTTGCCATATCTGTAAAGATCTCAATAAACAACCAAGATGCAAAGTACAGGCAGATATGTGCCAAGAAGAAGAGGAAGAAGAAGAAGTACAAGCATATAAATAAAATCAAAGTAAGTTGGTCAAGAAAATACAAACAAAATGCCATAAAACCCTACCAAACAACTCAAAAATTCAAATTGATTTACTTGAGTATAAGAAAACAAAAAGTTGTAGAAAAAGGTAGAAAAATTATTTTAGGACACTGAAAGCAAATGTAGCCCATAATTCTTTCAGGAAAGACAAGCCAACAATCACAATGAGAAGTTTCAATCACAGAACTAAAATATAGGATCACTATATGTTAAAGTCTAAGAGTTCAAAGGGCCTAATTGTATGTTGCATCAGTCTTGCGGCTTCTGGGGATATGCATTGAGTTCTTAATTTCTTATCGTGCAGCATCAGACCTAACCCACATCCTAACTTCTAAGGGACAGAATGGACAACCCATGCAACAGGTATCTTGGACCAAATGAGGTGTCAATAGATGGAAAAGATCCATCTATTACCAATGGGTGCTTCCATAGAGTTGACCAAGGCAGACGTTCTTTTCGAAGCATATGAACATTTTAGAAGTACCATAAAGTTTAAGCACCTCATTTAACAGTTTCCATCATTTCTGGGGCTTCTGGCATGTTGATTAAATCATCTAGTGATCATACATATTGTATGTTAGAACCCTTGCACTATGAAAAGGGGGAAAAATTTAAAGGAATTTAGCACACCGATCAAAATCATTATTGGAAAATGGGGATGGCAGAGAAAACACAGATATTGCGTGCGATTTAAGCTTGAATTGATGCTCATCTGAAAGGGTAATATCTAAGTTCAAGCACCGCAATGCCAATCAACACTTAGACCTCGAATTTTTATAGGAATTGGTTTCATTCCTTAAAATTCAGATCCATCCCAATCTTCACAATGCAATGAACAAAAATTCACTAATCAAACCTCATGATCCAATCAAACATAATTCAACACACTCCACACTATTATCCCTGCATCACAATTCCTAAAGAACCCATTGCCACTTTCTGAAAACCCAAATGGAAAAACAATGAATTCTGCATATTTTGGAAGAGAGACCCACAAAATTGATAAAATAAGAGCTACCCACCTTCATCAGATTCCGATTAGCATCTCCCAAATCACAGCAGAATTCGATAAAACAGTACGAATTGTCAATTCATGGTCAGATCAGAAGCTACAAATGAGAAGAAATTACCTGTCAGTGAAGAGCATCCCAGCACAGAAACAACCAATACAGAGCAGAATAGTCCATTTCCGAGACACCATGCTCTTTGAAGCTGGCTCCACAGGTCTGCTCTTCCAAGACATTGTGCTCTTCATATTTGTAATAACCCAATAAAGAGCTAAGTCAGAGCTTGACCCATCTCGAATTCTGGGTCAACGCAGGGAGGAGACCCGGAAACAGATCACGAGAACCGTGTGACACGAAACCAACACAAACTGAATTAGCAGAAAGGTCTGAATGTCGGAATTTATGGCAGAGAGGAGGAGAGGAAAAGACAGAGATCAGAACGGAGAAGCAGTTAAATATATTTAAATATTTATTATGAAATTCTTACAATTATATACAAATCCCATATGACTCTCCGTCTCTATATTATAGGATTTTGTCACTGTAAAATGCTCAAAATTCTCTCTCTTCTGGTTTTGAGTTTCCACTGTCTCTCTGATTTGCCGGGGAAGCTGATGCGTCATACTCTGTTCGATGTACTCCGTATTAAATTAGTATGGAGTATTAGCATTTTATTTATTTTTTATTGGATCAGCTAATTTATTTTGATCGTCAATTAAAGAGGAGTAACGAAAATTATTAAATTTTTTTTTTTTAAATGGGGAAATTAGTCAAAAAGTCCAATTCTCAGGTTTTATAGAAAGATAAGTCTAACCAAAACTCCTTTAAAGCCATAAATCCATTTAAGTTCTCAAATGCGAACGTTAGGCAATTTATTGGTTTGTTATGTTGTGTGAATGCCAATCTTACCCTTTCTCTTGATATGGTATCCTAGCAAAATATTGACATTTAAAATTAAATAAAATTCTCCTTGAGATTATTCTCTACGATTTTCGCGGTATTCAATTTTTATACCCATATTTATCTCCGTCCACATTTGTTTGGAAAATTAACATTTAACAAGATTCTTTATACAAATCTTTCCCACGATTTTTACGGAAATCATAGGATTCCCATGTTTATCTCTTTCTAGATCCGATAGGCAAAATAACTTATATTGCTTTCCATTAATATTAACCCAATAGTATATCAATCAAATCTGCATATTTGTACATTGATCTAAATTCCCAAAATAGTTACAACAAGCTTTGCGGTGATTTAGCATCCCTTAAAATAGTTACAACAAGGTCGTGCATTTGTTAGAACTCCCAAATGAGCCCCATGTAACTAATTACGAAATTGTATTAAACAGTTACAATTACAAAGGAACTATTACCAATTTAACATGACATTTCATAAAGTTCATGTAGCTATTTTTGTGCCGGAAAAATTTTCATTCATCTAATTGTTGTCAAAATAGAAAACAATTACATATAACTATAACAATTACATATAATTGTTACCAAAATAGTTACATCATTTTTCATTCATGTAACTGGTTTTTAACCCAAAG
The DNA here is from genome assembly GCA_039720395.1 of Liquidambar formosana. Lineage (NCBI taxonomy): Eukaryota > Viridiplantae > Streptophyta > Magnoliopsida > Saxifragales > Altingiaceae > Liquidambar > Liquidambar formosana. Next base: position 4,992,862 of record CM077834.1, read on the forward strand.
AATATCTTCATGTAATTGCTCGTAATTTTTGGAGATATTATTACCCAAATTAATTGTCTCCTTAATTTATGCTCAAAATTTTTGGAAAATTTTGGAGATATTATAATCCAAATTAATTGTCTCGTTAATTTATGCTCACTATTTTTGGAGATATTATAATCAAGATTCTCTCCTTATTTAATGAGATATTAATAAGCTAAAGACAGTTTAAATAGTATACATGTTTCTTTGTAAGTACTACGAGGGCATTTTTGTCGCACGGATATCCGATAGACTTTATGCTATATAAGTTTTTATTTTAAACTTTTAACAATACAAGTCCCATTTTAAGGACTTGTGGCCAAATCCCCATTTTTTTGTTTGTTAATTCATTACTCGAAATATTAACTAATACAAAGTAGATGATAAGTTACCCATCTTAAAAAAATTAATCGAACCCATTACTCAATCTTAGATCTCACTAAAGTAGAGTCATGACACGGGATGAGTTGGATATGGTCTTCATATTTGGTTTTTTTTTTTTAATACAAAAAAGATTAAGTCTATGTTTGTGCGTCTTTTTTTGTCAAATGAGTAGTATTTTAAATCATTAAATTCCTGTAATGTGTAAATCACCTATAAGTCCATGCATTTAATAATAAGATTTAATTAACTTAAATATGTGCTAGTGCACTTAAACGTCCGAGACTTGTATCATTGCATCAAGCAATATAGCTAAATAATTAACAACGAAGGCATGAAATCTAAATACCACTATTGAAGATAAAAAATAAAAAAATGTATTAAAATACTCTTGACAAACAAGCCTCCATAGTTGGTGATTGGGTTGGTCACCGGTTGACGTCTACCGGATTTTCTACGACATAACTACCATTCTCTGAATTTTGTGTACGCCAAGCAATCAAACTCAAAGGGAGATAATAAAATAAAATAAAATAATATATATATATATATAATATAAAAAAAAAACCCTCCCCCGTAAATGAAAAATAAAAAATAAAAAAGCCCTTTAGGCAAGTATGGTTTCCTAAAATGTGAAAAATAGATTTTGATGTTAGCGTGTAATTACTAATGGATTTTGCTTAGCAATTTCCAACAAATTTTGTACCTTTCAAAACAAACAAAAGGCAAAGCATTTTGGAATTACAAGGACGGCAAATTCAGGAAGGTATGGCCAAAACTACACAGGGACAATGGAGGTTTAAGATTTACTTTTCAGTAAGAAAACGAAACAAGACCCTTCTTTTTCTTTTTTTTTTTCTTTTTTTCTTTTTTTTTTGGGGGGGGGGAAATATATATATATATATATATATATATATATAGAGAGAGAGAGAGAGAGAGAGAGAGAGAGAGAGAGAGAGAGATCTGGTCTTATCAATGCGTATTAATTTTTCTTACATCGGCGTCATGTAACAAGGGGTTGTATCCTATGCATTAGTGGGTTATACTGTATAACTTATACATATGTGAGGTACAACTCCCAATACATAATATTGATGTTAATCATATCAACAAATGTTGATGACACGAAACCTTATTTTATATATATTATAGAAGTTGAAATCGGCTTTCTAAACATTTTCGTTTCGCATTAATTAATGAAGTTAAAACAAGCTTTATAGGATACAGCTTAGCAATTTTTAGATTAAAAATACTTATATAATAATCCGTCATTATTTTTATAATAACACATTTCCAAAATCATATATAACTGTAAAAAAAATAAATGCATGAAATCCACTTATTGGAGAGGTGTTGATCGAATTCTTTTCAAATCAAAATATGTAATTCCAAAGGGATGTTTGTTGGGGGCACTCTTGTTTGGGACAAAATTCTTTTCCAGTGGAGTGGCCAAAGTAGGAATTGAAAATGACTAAATAAGCATGCGAAGAATCCAGCCCATAGAGGTATATCAAAAGTGGAAATTGGCTGTCATCTCATAATGCAGGTTTATTTAAGTTAAGCCACTTGATAATCAATTCATCAAATTTGATCACTCGCCCCATTTCGGTGTCATGATGATTTATGATTACGTACATGACAATCACGGATGGTTGTGATCACGGCGTGATAAATGAGGGTGAGCACAACCCATTCCCTTTCTCTTTAGATTACCCTTTTGTCCTTGAAAACATATCCATTATTTCAACTGCTCTTTTTTTTTTTTTTTTTTCTCTAAGTAACATTGAGAAGATTCAGAACCCTAACCTACTTTCCTCTAACCTTTTCCTCACCTAGTCCAGTGTCTGTCTTTTAAATCTATCTCACAACCAACTCTCACAATAATTGTATTTACACATGCAGCACGTGTAAGGAACGTGATTCACATAATTGATCAGACAGGTCAAAAGCCAACATCAATTGGGCTTTTATTGGACAGAAAAGTCATTGACATACAGGCCCATGCAAACATTACTTTAAAACAGGGAAACAAAAAAAAAAAAAAAAAATTGCAAATGATGTTCTGCTTAATGTACCTACCAAGGTTTGGGGGAACCGCGATATTAATTAGCAACATTAATTATAAAATCGTATATCCTATCCCCCATAAGATAAATCCTTCCATCGGTTGCTCAATTTTTCATAATCATCGAGATATAGACCCTCAATCTTCCCTTTAAAGAGGGGAAGAGGTAAGAGGGTGATTGCTCAAAGTTGAATTTTTCTTTTCAATTTTTTTCATTTGATTTATATTAAAGGCGGATTGATCTAGTTCGACTAAGAAAATTAACCAATTTTTAAGCAATAAGTTATATTTTGCTCAAGATGTGGGTACATATCCCATACAAAACATGGGGAATTGCCCTTGGATGCATCCCTTGTCCAACCCAAACCCCAATTTTAACCCCAATTTTTTGGCACCCTGCAGGGTGAGGAACATCGAGTGCATTGAAATTTGAAGGGAACTGACATGCAGAGGAAGCTTTGTGAAGTAAGCTGCTGCCTTTTGAAAGTTATTTTGATGGTATTAATGATTTTCACATGGTCCATCAAATAATAATAGCAATAATTTTCACATGAGACAGACCCATCTTCTCTTACATGGCTTGTGGGAAAGTTTAGCCCACCTTATTCATAGGATGTACCGTCACTATCTGATGGCTCCAACTCAATGAATTCAGTCCAACCATTTTAAACATTTTATATTTTAGGTGAAAATAAATTGAGTCACCAAAATTAATAGAAAGTTAATAAACTCGGTCTATATCATGCATTTTTTTAGAGAATATGACTAAAAACCTGCACTTTATCCCATAACCTAGATAAAAATGCAGAAATCCCATCCCCCTCTCTTTTTTTTCCCTAAATATTTGTATAAAGTTGAATTTCGACCCTCACCTGAACCCGAGACCTTCCCTTTACAAGAGGGAGAGAGTTGAAGTTCATTGACAAGTAATCCATTGTCATGATCAAGGACGTTGAGAAGAAATTTATTGAGGGTTTATTATCACATGTTTTAATCCTAATAATTATATCAGTAAACTAAGGCCATGTTTGTTTGGTTGGAATGGAATAGATGGAATGAAATTTGATTCCAATTCATTCTAAACAACATGTTTGGATGAGGTAATTAAATGGGAATAGAATCAAATAGTGGTAGTGAATTATAATGATATTTATTTTATAATGTTTATTTCAATTTCATTCCATTCTAGATTATTTTGAACATGAAATCAGATTTCATTTTCACCCATTTCATTTAACCAAACAAACATAGCCTAAGTAGATCATCAATTTTCTCTTCATATGATAGGCTTACATTTTCTTCTAAAAATTAAGTAGATCCAGACTGATAAAGGTGGTCCCATGGTTTCATCACTATGTGTGAGAATCGAAGGGCACATGTTTCAAACATTTATTATGACATGCAATAATTTGTCCAAGACCATTGTGGACGTATTTCTATCAAGTTCGTTGCCTCATCAACCTACATTTCTTTGCTTTTCACCTTTTTTGTGTTGGTCAAATTTGAAAATTAAAATAAAATAACTTCTCCCATTACTCTATGAAAAATTAGAAATAAATGATTTTTGGTATCTCAATTGATCTCTAATATATTTTCTCAATTTTCTTTTCTTGGTGATGTGATTACCGACATAGTATGCATTTAGAAAATATAAACAAAAAATTTAAATAAATAAATAAATAAAATCACGTGTTGATGTGAATATGTGATCTTTATCACATTATTAAAAAAAAAATAATTAAAAATTAGGAATCAATGATATTACTCATACCAAATTTCCCAACTAAAAGAAAAAAAAAAAAACTCAAAAATTAAAGCAACCAGATATATCTTTTCTTGACATTATTCCAGAGTTTAACATCACATACCTAACACTACCCATCATTCCAACATTATTCCTTTTTTCTTGATCGACTGCATGTTGTAGGAAAGGAAGATGATGGGGTAGGGCCAGCATAAAAGTTGTCAACCATGGCCATGTGTTGGGCTAACTAGAGTCCAGAGAAGTTTAACATCATATACCCAACACTACCACTTTGCCTTGGCATTCATTTACTTGGAAACCACAACCTTCCAATATACCATTAGATTAATAACTTATTAACAATCATATATCTATATGTAAATTATAAGAATAATAAAAAAATAGAAAGGGACAATCAGTTATGGCAATTCTACTTGAGCGTGATCATAGTAGTTTCCCTTCCAATTGAACTTTAACCTTTCTAAAGATTAGTGGCTCCAGTGCATGAGTAAGTCCATCAAATGACAATTCATATTAAGACACCACTCTCGAGACTCGAACCCTAAACTATTTGGCCTCTTACACCTTAACAATTAGACCACCGCCCTTGGTGGTTACTAACAACCATACTCATTTGTACCATAGAACACTTAAACGTGTTACTTGTCTTATCCAAAAAATAAAATAAAATAAACATGTTACATGCATATGATCACTTAAATGAGTGTGGGCATATAGTATTAAAAAACAAAGGAAGAAAGAAAGAAAGAAAAAAAAAAAAACCCGTACAAATTGATAAAAAAAAAAATCTCAATTTCTTACACATTACATACAAAAATATTCTCTTACGCTGTATTGCCAAAAAATTTTCTTCCATTATACAAATTGTGCAATATATTAATCATGCAAATGTAGCCAAATGCAATAATCACAAATATAATCAACGATTGCAATCTGTGTTGTAACTAAAATTTTTACACGATATCATGTCGATGGACTTCCTAACTTATACATATATATAAGTTTTAATCATGTACGGGATATCTTATACGATCACAGTCATTCGTGAATGAGGATGTGTCATCCACAGATGGTTATGATCAAACAGGATAGTTTAGAATATCTAGCAATTGATCGGCTCTTTCTATATGTGTGTGTGTGTGTTCAGAGGCGGAACCAAGAACTGCAAGTTGGGGTGGCCAACTTAAAGGGAAAAAAAAAAATCTCTACTATATAAATATTGTGTAAAAAAAAAAAAAAACTCTTTCATCACATGAAGTCATAACTCTTGAAAAATCATAGAGAACACTAACAGTTAGAGAAAAAAAATACAAATGTAACACATTTGCAAGTTTAGGGAAGTGGGTATATTAGTATTAATGAAATTGTTTAAACGAAACATAAAATAGAAATCCAATTTGAATGATCTAGGGGAAAAAAAAAAAAAAAAGAGAGAGAATTTGGACTAAAAGGTGAAAAAAAAAATCCAAATATATGATTCAACCTTTAAGATCGAGATTAACAAATACGTGAAATTTGGGTGTGCTTTTGTTTAAAAGTATTTACACAACATAACCAGAAAAAAAAAAAAAAAAAAAAGTTTAGATACCGAATAATCTTCACAAAATATTGATAAAAAAAATGGTAAAAAAAATCTCAAAAGATCTATACTAGAGCTTAAGTGCTCATTCAGACAAACCCTCCTAGTCAAGAACATACCCAAAAAATAGTGTTGGGACTTCTTTATTTTATTTTATAGGCAAAGTAGTGTTAGAATAGAAAAAGTTAGTTGATGATTTGACGAAAACACCTAACATGAAAAGTTATCTCTTGCATAAGTTAAGGGAATTTTTAGTAAAATCATAATATTAGTTTGATTCAATGAGGTGGGTAGGCACTTGTACAAGTTTGTTGAAAAATTTAATCCTATTTGATGAAGTGTCAATTTTTTTTAAAATCTTGCAGGGCCATGGCCTCCCTTGGTCTCCACATAGTTCTGCCTTTGATCACCTTGGTGGATGCCCACCACCATTAAGGAGTGAGTCTTCCATGGAAAATGCATGTGCCACCAGTCCGGATGTACTAAATTCCGTGCAACCAACAATTTTCTCTTTCTTTGGCAATGCTTCCCAAAAAGCACATACCCACAAGAAAAAAAATAGTTTAGATACCAAATAATCTTTACAAAATATTGATAAAAGATGATTAAAAAAATCTCAAAATATCTAAACTAAAGCCCAAGTACTCATTCAGACAAACCCTCCTAGTCAAGAACATACCCAAAAAACAGTGTTGGGACTTCTTTATTTTATTTTATGGGCAGAGCAGTGTTAGAATAGAAAACATTAGTTGATGATTTGACGAAAACACCTAACATAAAAAATTATCTTTTGCATAAGTTGAGGGAATTTTTAGTAAAATTATAATATTAGTTTGATTCAATGAAGTGGGTAGGCACTTGTACAAATTCGTTGAAAAATTGAATCCTATTTGACTAAGTGTCAGTTTTTTTAAAATCTTGCAGGGGCCATGGCCCCCCTTGGTCTCCACATAGTTCCGCCCCTATGTGTATTTGGGTTAAGATGAAATTTCAACTTTATTCGTTATTATTATTGCCACCATAATTTGACATTAGAATTTCATCTTAACTTAAATGTTTTCTACAAATCCCTTATTCAAACGCTAACGGGGAAATATTAGTTGAGCTTACGAAAGCATTGAGTTATTGAATCAATTACGTTTAAGAAGTTTTGAAGTAAAAATCCCCCATCTTTCCCTTTTTTCAAGGGGAAAAAAAACAGTAAGAAATCCAACATGCACTAAGAAATTATTACACGCGAAGCACATGGGTTGTCCACTTTTGTCGACACACCTACATTGACTAAAATTTGAGACACGTGCCACACGTGGTCATGCACAAGTCGAAAAAAAGCAGACATATATGACCAATATATAAAGGTGGAGATCAGATTACTTAAAAATCACATCCTCCATCATTGGTCCTCTTGGTTCTCTCTCTCCTCTATAAGTGTCCCTCCAACTTTCTTTCCCAACCCATCCACCCATTCCCAATTTCCCAAAAAAACAAAAGGCTCCTCTCCTCTTTCAATTCTACTTCCATCTATCTTTCCTCACTTCATCAATGGCAATACCTCTCCTCCACATGAATGGCAAACCAACCGCCCTTGACCTCTCTAGATCAAATTCCCACCGTCCATCTTTATCTTATAGACCCATGACGGTCACCATGTCCCACAACCAATCTTACTGGGCTTCCATAGAGGCCGACATCGAGGCCCATCTCAAGAAGGCCATCCCAATCCGGCCTCCACAAGTTGTTTTCGAGCCCATGCACCACCTGGTCTTCGCCGCCCCGAGAAACACCGCCCCCGCCTTGTGCATCGCCGCGTGCGAGCTCGTCGGTGGCCACCGTGACCAAGCTATGGCTGCAGCATCTGCGCTACGTCTCGTGCATGCAGCGGCGTACACCCACGAGCATCTTCCTTTGACTGACAGGCCTAGGCCCAAGCCCACGATCCATCATGTGTTTAACCCAAACGTAGAGCTTCTTACAGGGGATGGGATCATGCCATTTGGGTTTGAGTTACTAGCTGAATCAGATGATCCGAGTGGCGAAAATTCGGGTCGGATCTTGCGGGTGATCATAGAAATTACACGTGCCACGGGGTCGGAAGGGATGGTGGATGGACAATATCGAGAATTTCTATGCAATCAATCAGACGGTGAGGAATTATGCGACGCAGGGTGGATCGATCATGTGTGCGAGAAAAAGATAGGTGCGTTGCACGCGTGTGGGGCCGCATGTGGGGCTATTTTAGGAGGGGGAAGTGAGGCAGAGATAGAGAAATTAAGAAGGTATGGACTTTATGTAGGAATGATTCAAGGAATGTTATTTGGAGTCGGAGGAAATAAGAAGGGAATGATGGAAGTGGTAGAAGGGTTAAGGGATTTGGCCCTCAAGGAATTACAAGATTTCAATGAAGCAAAGGTTGAGACTATGTCTAGCCTTGTGGAGGCTAGCTTCAGCTATGCCTAGGGCTGTACGTGTTGATGTGTGGAGAAAAAACCTGAAATGGTACCAGTTAGTTTTCCAAATTTATGAACAATGAGAAACTTTTCAGATTGTATAGTTAAATATTGCATAGGGTCTAAAAATTTGTCATCTTTTTATATATTTTAAAAAAGTAATTAATTTTAATCATCATCTCGAGTAGGGCCTTTAAAAAAAATTGGAACCATAATCATAATCAATTTTAGAAATTCATGAAATGACTTAATTTGAAACGTTATATTTTCATTTGTATTGATTGCAGCCGTCATCTTGAATTACCCGCCCCATTCATATTTATGAATTTATTAACAAAATTATACTCCGTACATAACACACAATGAATTTCAAGACAGGCATCCTGTAATTGCATAAAGATTTTTCATATAAAATTTTATTTTAAAATGTTAAGTGATTTAATCATATTGACGGACCAAAGTTTAATCTTCTCTCTCGTTCAATAATATTTGATAAAATTTTTTTTACTAACTTTGGTAAGCATGTGTGGGTTGGATTTAAAATAATATATTTTTTTACTGAATACCAACCAAAAGAATATATTTGATTTCATACACATGGTGTTGCAGTGCATGTCTTAAATTATATTCTTAAAATAATCGAAGAAGAAGAGAATGGAGGGATGAAGAGGCCCTTATGGTGAACGTACTCTTAGTGCATATTTGGTCGTCCGGATGAGAATTAAACAATTTTAACGTATTTTATATACTATTGAAGGTACAAATTTATCAACTTGAGTGAATTTGTTAAAAGAGTTAAAGTCTTAGCGAATCACTATAGTTGATGTTATAGGATTAATTTTTTAAATTTCATGAAATGCCTTTATTTTGAATTTTTAGTTTTATTTATAATGATTACCATCATCTTCTAGAATTTTCCCATTTAAGATGATAGATCTATATCTTCAATTTTATGTAAAATATACTATAATTGTTTCATTTTCATTTAAACGCGAAACAACCAAATGGTCCTTATTCGTTTCCCAATTATTAGTAGGAACTTAACAGTCAAGCACTGTAAAGGAGCAAGGGTGTAGTATTTTTCAAGATATATATATATATATATAGGGTGCGGACTATCCCAAACAAGCTAAATGGGATCGCATGGTTAGGAGTTGTGTGTAGCAAATACAAGCGTATGCGTGGAAGTCACGCATGACTCCCAACCATGCGATCTGTCCTAGACAGTTTGAATGGTCTACGTATCAAATACAAGTGTGCGTGTGAAAGTCACGCATGACTCCCAACCATGCGATCTATCCTGGACAGTTTGAACGGTCTACACTAAATCATTACATATATATATATATATATTCTTAATTTTATAAGGGATTCCTGAGGTACAAATTATATGCAAACTTTTAATCCTACTCTTCTATTATATGTTAATGCTCAATACCGTTAGGTCTGAAATAAAAAGTTTTGAGATTAACAGTCTAGGAGGAGTAGTATTGACTTGAACTTATGGCAGCACAAAACCATTGAATTATTACCCTTGTGATGTTTTCTTTAGGAAAAACCAAAATGTATTAAAAACGCTTTAATCGTGAGACATGTGGGGTTTTTGTCTGGCATCTTTAACATGGATATTTTAAGCAGCAGGTTGCATATCACCATTGTTTGTCCATTCACGGATTCACCTGCATGCATTTGATGGTCCACATACTTGATGTGCCACACGTGATTATGCACTAGACTCAAAAAATAAAATTTAAAAATTTAAATAAATAAAAAAACAAACAAATATGACCAATGTAAAGCCTTAGGACAAATCATGCAACATACATATAATATAATATAATATATATATATATATATATATATATATAGAGAGAGAGAGAGAGAGAGAGAGAGAGAGAGGGGTAAAGGTGGAGGTCACATGAATATCACCTCCACTGTAATTGGATTTTTGGTTCTTTCTCCCCTATCATTGAGCTTTACTTTCTCTCTCACCCATCCCACCCCTATTTCACTTGCACTTCCTAGAGATTTCTCTCACTTCCATCAATGGCAAGAGCTCTCCTCCATATCAGTGGCAAACCAAGTTTCCTTTCTCTCTCAAGATCAAATCCCCACCGTCCATCTTTGCCTTATAAACCCATGATGGTCGCCATGTCCCACAACCACTCTTACTGGGCTTCCATAGAAGCCGACATTGAAGCCCATCTCAAGAAGGCCATCCCGATCCGGCCACCGCTGGCTGTCTTCGAGCCCATGCACCGCTTGGTCTTCGCCGCCCCGAGAAACACGGCCCCCGCCTTGTGTATCGCCGCCTGTGAGCTCGTCGGCGGCCACCGTGACCAAGCTATAGCTGCAGCATCTGCACTACATCTCATGCACGCCGCTGCGTACACCCACAAGTATCTTTCACTGACTGACAGGCCCAGGCCCAAGCCCACGATCCATCATGTGTTTAACCCAAACGTAGAGCTTCTCACAGGGGATGGCATCATGCCATTTGGGTATGAGTTACTAGCTAGATCCGACGATCCGTCCGGGGATAATTCGGGTCGGATCTTGCGGGTGATCATCGAAATCACACATGCCACGGGCTCGCAAGGTATGGTGGATGGACAATATCGAGAAAATCTTTGCACTCAATCGGACGGTCAAGAATCATGCGACGTAGGGTGGATTGATCATGTGTGCGAGAAAAAGGAAGGCATATTGCACGCGTGCGGGGCCGTGTGTGGGGCTATATTAGGAGGGGGTAGTGAGGAGGAGATTGAGAGGTTGAGAAAATATGGACTTTATGTAGGAATGATACAAGGGATGTTATATGGGGTAGGGAGAAATAAGGAGGGATTGATGGAAGAGGTAGAAGGGTTAAGGGATTTGGCTCTCAAGGAATTGAAAGATTTCAATGAAGCAAAGGTTGAGGAAATTTCTAGCCTTGTGGGGGCTAACTTCGTGTATGCCTAGGTTTTTAGATATTAATTTGTGTGGAGGAGAACCACATGAACATGTGTTTGTAATGCATTGTTTTGTTTTGTTTTGTTTTATTTTTTTTAAAGAAAATGAACTTAGTGTGACATGTTCGACCTATTAATTAATTATGCCACCGTTTGGTTGTACTTTTTAAAAGATCTTTTTTTAAGTAGTAAAAGTCATTTTTTACTTTCTTACCTTTTTCTTTTAAGTAGAAGCAACAAAAGCAAAAGTGTGTTTGGTAAAATTGATTTCGTCGGTGATTTTTTAATGTAATGGGAAACTCTACCGAATCATCGTTGCCCAAACGGAAGCCTAGAACAGGTACAACCTTTCTTGATTGTAAATTTTTCGAGTTAAAGTCAAGCTCGTCCAAAAGATAAAAATGACTTTTAAAAGCAAATCTTCATTGCTTTTGCTTAAAATCAAATATTTTGCCTTTTGCTTTCTAAAAGTTCTTTTTATTTCCTCTAACCAAACAGTGCTTTTTGCTTTTACAACTTTTTGCTTTTAAAAACCAAAAAGATCTTAAAATAAATGCAACCAAATGGTGCCTATTTTATTTTATTTTTTGAGCTTTCTAGGAGACTAGGACTAAGATGTGTTCCCATTGGTGGGTCTTATGATATTCTTGGAGGGTTCAACAAGGATGAAAATTGAGTGCATAGATCTTTAATACAATCAATGTAAAGTAACGACAAGTGCGTCCCCAGAGGATGTAGGGAACGAGTAGTGCAAGATCGGGTAGAGAGATCTAGGTTTAATCTAATGTAATGAAAAAGGGAAAATATGTATATACGGTTATGTTCCTATTAACACATGTTGATATAAATCATATTAGCATCATGTATTGAGGGTTGTACCCTTTGCATTAATACAATATATCTCATATTCCACTAATGCACAAGGTACAACTTTCAATGTAAGTATTAATATAAGTTATATCAATACGTGTTTACCTGATCATCATCCTATATATATATATATATATATATATATATGGTTATGTTTCCATCAGCACGTGTTAATATAAGTTATATCAGCATTATGAATTGGGCTTGTACCCCTTGAATTGGTCAAATGTACCTTATATCCCACTCATGCACAAGGTATAAGTCCTAATGCGAGTGTTAATACAAGTTCCAATGCAGGTGTTGATATATATATATATATTTATAATATGTATCAAGAATTATGATCACGTAAGTATGTGCTGATATAATTTATACCAATATCCACATTGAAGGTTGTACATCGTACATTAGTGGATTAGAGAGTACATTAGGCCAATGCACAGGTACATCTCCTAATGTATAGTATTGATATAACTTGTATTAACATGTGCGCGCTGAACTGAGCTGATCAAAACGTACTGTATCAATATGTATAAATGAAAAATATAATATGCAAAAATTTACACCAAAGGAGCAATCTCATCCCCAAGAGTTCTAAAATTTGCCATAAAGTCACCCAAAATTGGTGGAAAATGAATCCTTGACAATGTGCCTACATTACAATATTTTGCACATGTAAAATAATTCCTCTTTACAAAATGGTAGAAGCGAGATTACATATTGACAGCTCCCAATGGAAGACAAATAAACTAATAAGAACAGACACATTTTTTTTTTTTTCTTTTTGTTTTTTTGGCCCTCAGATGTCGAGGACCTTGGCTGAATAAATCAAAGAAAGATACCGTGGTCCACATTTTGCAGGACTTGAATAAGACATGTTCAACGTTCATCATAAATAATATTTTAAAAAAAATGATATTTGGTGCTACGTTTCAGTCTAGGTATCTCATTTGGTTTTTGATTCGTGACCACTCTTGCAATTGGGTCCTTCAATTTCTCAAAATTGATTGAAAATGAATTTTCTGACAAAATGCCGACACTAGACAAATAATAAATTTGGTCGCTGAAATTTAAACGTGACCAGAAAATTTTTTTGAAAAATGTTATAGGAAAGAGCCTGGAAATAGGGCCAAGCCAAGCGCCGATTTATGCGAAATCAATGGGTCGGTCCAATAGGGTTTGATAGAACGAGTACCATATTTTCCACATGTAAAATAATTTGCTTGTCAGTCATAAAATAGGTAAGAGTGAGATTAACACTAATTTACCCATTAACCTTTCAATAGAAGACAATAAAATTAATAAGGAAAAACTTCTGGTCTTGTTCTTCGCCCACTTGACAATCAGAGAATTATCAAAGTTAGAATTAAGGAATTGGTTATGGGACACAGCATAGGGTTTGATGTGAAATCAAATCAAAAACAAATAAAAACATACTTCCTACTTCCTAGTAACTATTCTATTTCTAATTGATTGTCCTATTTGAAGAATTTTTGGAAAAAAAAAATTTAAATGCTTTCCACATCATGACATATGTTTTAACATTCTAATCTTGTCAACTCATTAGGGTTGCAAAGATGGTAAATGACTATGGTTCAAGAATCATAAGTTTCGAGTTTGAGCTTCTACTCTACTCCCTTATTATCGGACGCACGAGTTTATAAGTAGTTTATATATCATGGGGATTAGTTTGGACCTAATAACCTAGGATACCTCTCTTGTCACCAATAAATAAATAAAAAAAAAAAGAAGAAATAAAGAAAGAAATAGTAAATATTTTATGACAAAACATTAAAAAAATGTAAAATGACAAGATATTTTAGAAAATCAATTAAAAATAGTATTGATTTTTTGAATGAGATCATAATTTTAAAACATAAAGAAAAAAAAAAAAAAAGGAGGACAATAATCCAAGAGAGGTACAGTGGCTTCCCTGGTGGACGGCTAAACACTGCCTAAAGTGGAGTAAACAGAAGCAAAAGTTGGCTTTCCATCATGGCAATTGATGCTAATTTCTTACGTTCGTGGAACACTAGCAATTAAAAAAAGACACCTTTATATACAATAAAAAAATTTAGAAGCTGGTGGCACGTTACAATCTTACTGTTCTTATTTTGTTTTAACTCCTATGGTCCCTCTGCCTAGGTCCTCCATTTTCTTGGCCGTCTGCTACTACTATTACTATTACTACTATCATTTTTATTATTATAGTTTAGAAAATCTAAAGACTTATTTTGAATATTAAAATATAAACTAAAATAGTAATTAATGTTGGATTGTAATATAACTATTATCTTAAGCATATTTTACTCGACATATAAAAGTATTTCACATAAAATAATCACAAAGATCACCATTAACTATATCATAATGAGGACGCATGGATTCGAAACTTAACATGGTAAATAAATAAAAACAAACAATTATGTGGGTTTTAGGTTTTAGTATGGCTTGGAAAAAATAATTAATTTTTAAAATAAAAAGTTAAAATTAAAAAGAAAAAAGAAAAAAGTTACAATCTATATCTGCACTACATCTCATGCACGCCGCCGCGTACACCCACGAGCATCTTCCACTGACTGACAGGCTCAGGCCCAAGCCCACGATCCATCATGTGTTTAACCCAAACGTAGAGCTTCTCACAGGGGATGGCATCATGCCATTTGGGTATGAGTTATTAGCTAGATCCGACGATCCGTCCGGCGATAATTCAGGTCGGATCTTGCGGGTGATCATCGAAATCACACATGCCACGAGCTCGCAAGGTATGGTGGATGGACAATATCGAGAAAATCTTTGCAATCAATGGGACAGTCAGGAATCATGCGGCATAGGGTGGATTGATCATGTGTGCAAGAAAAAGGAAGGCATGTTACACGAGTGCGGGGCCGCGTGTGGGGCTATATTAGGAGGGGGTAGTGAGGGGAGATAGAGAGGTTGAGAAAATATGGACTTTATGTAGGAATGATACAAGGGATGTTATATGGGGTTGGGAGAAATAAGAAGGGATTGATGGAAGAGGTAGAAGGGTTAAGAGATTTGGCTCTCAAGGAATTGAAAGATTTCAATGAAGCAAAGGTTGAGGAAATTTCTAGCCTTGTTGAGGTTAACTTCGTGTATGCCTAGGTTTTTAGATATTAATTTGTGTGGAGAAATATATGAACATGTGTTTGTAATGGTTATTTATTTATTTATTTTTTATGTTCAAGAAAATGAACTTAGTGTGACATGTTCGACCTATTAATTAAATATTTTATTTTATTTTTTGAGGAGACTAGGACTAAGATGTGTTCCCATTAGTGGGTCTTTTGTAGGCCTCATAAAAAACCCAAGGCCCGTGGGCAGCTCGAAGCCCGAAGGAAAAAGCCCAACCCGAGCCCGAGCCTAACCCGAATACCTTTGGGCTAGGCTTGGGCCTTTAGTTGATGCTCGAAGCTCGACACTGTAGCAATAGGAATATTTTCCAGTTTTTGAGAAATTATTTTTTGGTGATAATTTTCCAGATTAATACCAATAAAAGAGTATTAGATGTTAACTTACTACAGATAGACAGTCAACGTAGAACAAAGTGACTACAAATGTCTTCTGTTTTGGTATTATGATGGGAAGTGGTCACCAAAAGATAATTTTTTTACTTTTTTTTTTCTTTTGTTACAGACTAACAGTAGGTAATATGGCTTAGGCTCGAAGCCCGAAAAAGCCCAAGCCAATGGGCTATGCCTGGGCTTCACATTTTCTTATGGCTCGGCCCAATGAATAGTGGAAGCCCGAAAAAACCCGGCTCGAGAAAAAAGCCCAACCCAGCCTGATGCTGAGGCCTAGTCTTATGATATTCTTCGAGGGTTCAACAAGGATGAAAATTGAGTGCATAGATCTTTAATACAATTGATGTAAAGTACCGACACGTGCTTTGTCGGAGGATGTAGAGAACGGGTAGTGCAATGTTGGGTAGAGAGATCTAGGTTTAATCCAATGTAACGAAAAAGGAAAAATATGTATATACGATTATGTTCCCATCAGCACATATTGATATAAGTCATATTAGCATCATGTATTGGGGGTTGTACCTTTTGTATTGGTCCAATATATCTTATATCCCACTAATGCACAAGGTGCAACTCCAAATGTAAGTGTTGATAGAAATTATATTAATACGTGCTTACCTGATCATCATCCTATATATATATATGGTTATATTTACATCAGTACGTGTTTATATAAGTTATATTAGCACCATGCATTGGGCTTGTACCCCTTGCATTGGTCAAATGTACCTTATATTTTACTCATGCACAAGGTACAAATCCTAATGCAGGTGTTGATATATATATATTTATAATATGTATCAAGAATTATGATCACGTAAGCAAGTGCTGATATAATTTATACCAACATTCCCATTGGAGGTTGTACATTGTGCATTAGTGGATTAGAGGGTACATTGGGCCAATGCACGAGGTACATCTCTCAATGTATGGTGCTAATATAACTTATATTAACATATGCTGACCTGATCAGAACTATATCAATATGTATAAATAAAAAATATAATATGCAAAAATTTACACCGAAAGAGCAATCTCATTCCCAAGAGTTCTAAAATGTGCCATAAAGTCACCCAAATTTGGTGGAAAATGAATCCTTGACCATGTGCCTACATTACAATATTTTGCACATGTAAAATAATTCCTCCTTTCAAAATGGTAGAAGCCAGATTACATTTTGACAGCTCCCAATGGAAGACGAATAAACTAATAAGAACAGACGCATTTTTTTTTTTTTCCTCAAATGTCGAAGACCTTGGCTGAACAAAATCCAAGAAAGATACCGTGGTCCACATTTTCCAGGACTTGAATAAGACATGTTCAACATTCATCATAAAAAATATTTTTAAAAAAAAGATATTTGATGCTACGTTTCAATCTAGGTTATCTCATTTGGTTTTTGATTCGTGACCACTCTTGCAATTGGGTCCTTCAATATCTCAAAATTGATTGAAAATGAATTTTCTGACAAAATGCCGACACTAGACAAATAATAAATTTGGTCGCTGAAATTTAAACGTGACCAGAAAAAAATTTGAAAAATGTCATAGGAAAGAGCCTGGAAAAAGGGCCAAGCCAAGCGCCGATTTATGCGAAATCAATGGGTCGGTCCAATAGGGTTTGATAGAACGAGTACCATATTTTCCACATGTAAAATTATTTGCTTCTCAGTCATAAAATAGTTAAGAGTGAGATTAACACTAATTTACCCATTAACCTTTCAATAGAAGACAATAAAATTAATAAGAACAAACTTCTGGTCTTGGTCTTTGCTCACTTTGACAATCAGAGAATCATCAAAGTTAGAATTAAGGTATTGGTTAATGGACATAGCATAGGGTTTGATATGAATCAAAACAAAAACAAATAAAAACATACTTCCTACTTCCTAGTAGTTATTCTATTTCTAATTGATTGTCCTATTTGAAGAAACGTGGTTTTTTGGGAAAAAAATTTTAAATGCTTTCCACATCATTACATATGTTTTAACATTCTAATCTTGTCAAACTCATTAGGGTTGCAAAGATGATAAATGAATATGGTTCAAGAATTATAAGTTCCGAGTTTGAACCTCTACTCTACTTCTTTATTATCGGACGCACGAGCTTACAGGTGGTTTGTATATCATGGAGATTAGTTTGGACCTAATGACTTAGGACACCTCTCTTGTCACCATAAAAAAAAAATAAAAAAAAAAAGTAAATATTTTATGACAAAACATTAAAAAATGTAAAATACTTTAGGACAAAAGATATTTTAGAAAATCAATTAAAAATAGGATTGATTTTTTGAATGAGATAAAAAAAAATAAAAAATAAAAAAATGAAGGAGGAGGAGGAGGACAATCATCCAAGAGAGGTACAGTGGCTTCCCTGGTGGACAGCTAAACACTGCCTAAAGTGGAGTAAACAGAAGCAAAAGTTGGTTCTCCATCATGGCAATTGATGCTAATTTCTTACGTACGTGGAACACTAGCAATTAAAAAAAGACACCTTCATATACAATAAAAAAATTTTGAAGTTGGTGGCACGTTATAATCTTACTGTTCTTATTTTGTCTTAATTCATATGGTCCCTCTGCCTAATAGGTCCTCCTTTTTCTTGGCCGGCCGCTATTCCTATTACTATTACTGCTATCGTTTCTATTATTATAATTTAAAATATCTAAAGACTTATCTCGAATATTAAAATATAAAATAAAATAGTAATTAATGTTGGATTGTAATATAACTACTATCTTAAGCATATTTTACTCCACATATAAAAGTATATCACATAAAATAATCACAAAGATCACCATTAGCTATATCATAATGAGGATGCATGGATTCAAAACTTAACATGGTAAATAAATAAAAACAAACAATTATGTGGGTTTTAGGTTTTAGTATGGCTTGGAAAAAATAATTAATTTTTAAAATAAAAAGTTAAAATTAAAAAGAAAAAAGAAATGAGAAAAATACCTTTATGGGCCAGGTTGCATGTCCAACGCCACCCAAAGCCATTATTTCAATTCTTGGGCTCCCCCAAAACTGGCATTTGTTGCTTATTAGGTTGAATGGAAACACATCCAAGCTCACAGAACACACAAGAGCAATCAAACCATAGAAGAAATGGAGATCAATTCATTGCAATATTTTTACATTTAAATAAATCCCTTCCACCCAAACCACAACCAACAAGACAATCCCAGATGCTGGAAGAGAACATAAACCAGACAGTCATACCATAAAATAAAGAGCCCTCACAAACCCCTATACATAAAATGATAAAATTGCATTAATTTATACAACATGATTGCATGGGGACCCATTACACTAGTATCATATTGCCATGCTGATGATGATCATGTTGATGATGATAATTGCATGCATATAACCATGATGATGATGTTGATGATGATGGGCATATTATTCAAGGAAGCCAGTCTTGGTTAAAATAGCATTCCTCACTTTACTAAGATCTCTCCCTTTGAGAGTCCTCCCAACACCTTCACAAACAGAGAAGGATGATATCTGAGTCCTTGCGAGCCTCCTAGCAAGCAATTCATGTGGAGGCACTTTACTATCATATTCATCATCCTCAAAATCTTCATCATCTTCGTCATCATCACTATCCCTACCATCATCATCATCATCAAGCAATAATGAAGAGTTTTTAGAAGCCTTCTTTGAGTTCTTCCCATAAATCTTTGACCAATCAGGAATGTTGACAGGGGCAGACTGCTGTACTACTTTGGTATCATGGCTTTGATTGCTAACTTTTCTAGGAATCATTCTTGCAGCAGCAGGTAGGTGCCTTGAAGTGGAGGAAACAGAGGAGGAATACTCCTTTGATTTACCAATTCTGGAAGTACTACTATAGTCTCTTCTATCATTGAAAACACCCCAAACATCTTCTTCTTGAAAATCTCCATCTCTCATGGACCTCCACCCACCACTTCCCTGGCTGAAGTAACCATATCTGTCCTCCATTGACAATTTCCCTGAAAACCCACAAAACAAACAAGTTAATAAGCCTACCCAAATGGGTCTTTCCCAAAAACCCACTCCATGGGTGTGGCATGCACACATACATACATAAATACATACCCACAAATCAGTGGAGTCAATAAGGCTACCCAAATGGGTCTTTCCCAAAAATTCACTTCTTGTGTGTGTCATTCACACACATACATACATACATATATACATACATATATACATATATATATATATAGGTGTGTGTGTGTGTGTGTGTGGAAGTTCTTAGCTGATTACCTGAAAATGGATGAAGGGTTTAAAGTGAGAGGGGGAGGTATTAAAGAACTTGAGCACCCACAGAAAGAGAAGAGCATGGAGCAAGGGGGGAAGAGTGGGACAGGCCTGGTTTCTTGCTCTTTTTTTTCAAAATGATGGGACTTCCATGTATTTAACTTTTGGTCTCTCTCTAGAAAGCCTAACTTTTGACAAGAAAAGGTGTATAGTAGACACAGACAAAGGAGGGAACTGGGGAAGGCCAGGGTAAGATCTGTTTTTACTGATTTTCTCTAGTAGGCTTGTGTGACCAGGATTTTGTATACAATGATATTACCTTAGGAGGAGCAGGATGCAGGATTTCCAAATCTGTTTCTTGATTTCTAAAAATGCAGAGGAAGTAAAAACAATTCCAGATGAGGATGAGGAGAGAAAGAGGTGAAAGGATAAATTTTAGAGATGGGGAATGAAGGGATGCTGAATTGGATTTTAGTTTATATGGGACTGAGTGGATCATCCTAAAGTTATATTAAAATGACTAGTAATTGGACTTGAGAGGATAGAACTATGGGAGTCAAGATCTTCTTGATTTATAATCTTCGGGGTCAACTAATGGTTAGTGGCGGCAACACGTGTGAAATTTTAACAAAATGTAGGTGTAAAAATTGGTAATTTAGTTGAAAATAATATTTAAGACAGCTAGTAAAGCATGCGGGCATCACATCCCACACTTGGAAGTCCCAAGAAGGCACCTATTGTCATGAATAAGCTACTACCAACCACAAAGAATGATTTGCATTTGAGCTCTTGCCTGTTAACAGAAAAAAGTTAGGGCGACAAGTGTGTTCAAGCCATGGAAATTGAATGACTTCATTATAACATTTGAAAGTACATACTGTCAAATCGATCATCTAGAATGAGGTCGTGGAAGAAAATTGAAATTGTCACATTAGCTGATACTGTGAGATCAGTTTCGCGATTTCATAAGATGCCACAATATCAGTTTTACACTCTTAAATTTTGTTGATTGCTATCATATAATTCTTGTAATAGCCCTATTTTACGATGATGAATTTGTACATAAGTTGTTTTGTTTTTTTTTTTTTTCTTAACAATAATAGAATTTACTCGTACCCCTAGTTCCTGCAAATACTAATAAATGGGTATCAATATTTCTCTATAAATTTGAATCCAAAATCGCTTACTCAACAAGTAAAGGGAATGCCATTAGATTGTCATACTATCAGTTTTAACATAAGTTTTTTAAATAAAACGAAATAAAACACAACTCAATGTCAAAAAAGCCATCTGACCGGACCTTGCGCTATTAATTTCCACAAAAATCACATCTGGCACGTTAAATTAATTAACAATTTCTCGATACATAATTAATCTTTCTTATGGTTTTTGAAATATTAAAAGACCACCATACATAGACTTGGTGAAGATTGGTTAACGTCAGGAAAACAAGAGTTAAAAGGGTCAGAATCTGATAGAAGTGCATGCATATCAGTTTAAAAGAACAAGTTCTTTCTTAGTTTATTAATATATAAATAAATATTCCGTACTATGTCTAATTTCTCAAAAGAAAGGAAGAAAAACAAGCCGGAGATGCTTATACGAAAGTGGAAGTTTTGTAACCATGTGAAAAAAATTAGGAGCGTGTTTGAATGGGATTGGGATTTGGTGAAGGTTAGGACTTTAGATGCACGATGAAGTTATTGATGGATTGACGTCATGTGGTAAAGGAAAAAAAAGAATGACTCTGTTTCACTGGTAGCAAAGCACTTAGGACCACAAAATCTAAAAACTATTTTATTACCAGCGAATCTGAGTCATCCATTCTTCTCCCTTACCACGTGATATCAATCCAACGATAACTTTACCATGCATTTAAAGTCCCAAACTTCACCAAATCCAGATCGGTTTGAATGTACCATGAAAATCAAATTGTTTCCAACTTATTTTGTACATAACTTTGTGAAAAAAAAAAAAAAAAAAAGCCTCATTCAAAATAAAATAATTCTAGAAAATGACAATCATAACCATACCTAAAAAATTTTATATTGTGGTATTTCATGGGTCCTTCAAAATTGATCCTATATTTTTAGCATTTATTTTAGTGGCCTCATTCAAAGTGATAGATTTCTGTCATTAGGTTTATGTAAAATACGAAGGGAGTCATTCAATTTCTAATGACAACCAATTTATTTATTTATTTGTTTTATCAAAATATATGGTATTTAGACCTTAGGCTCAACCTAATGTTCTCAAGATGGACCTTAGGCTAGACTAATTTTCTAAAAAAAAGTAGTTATTGCAACCTCTCAATGTTATTGGCATATCCCATTTATTTTAACTTTTAGATTTTATGAAAATCGGTTGCGAAGTTTACTAAAAAACATCATTTTAAATAATTTTGTAAAAGAAAGTTTTTATAAAATATATTGTTTAAGTGGATTTTTTAACTATTTATAATTTTTGTTTTATTTTTTGCTAGAAGGTCAACGACAAATTTTGAAAAAAACTTTGTTTTACAAAATCATTCAAAATGATGTTTTCTAATAACCTCCTCATCTAATTTTTATAAAACCGTCTTATATTTTTCATAAAACATTTAAAATATTAAAATCAATAAAATGTGCAAATAACGTTGAAGAGGTTGTAAAAGCCAGCTCCTTTCCAGAGATGAAAAGGATAGGCAATCTATGGAAGTTGAATTCAAAATTTTCCATTTTTAGACTCCAAGTTTATGTTTTAGGATTTATTTATTTTTATTTTTTTGAGAAAAAACTTTCAAAATGATATTAAATGACTCCTTCAAAAGAAAGCAATGATTGATTATAAGACCAAACTGCCCTCCTCGATGTGGGATCCATTTTCTTGAAAGAAGCTGTTGTCCATCGACAAAAGGCGCACATGCCGCAAAGGAGAGCAGCCGCCGTTCATTGAATTTGAATGGCACAGACAAAATACATTATAACATGAAAATCCAATCAAAGAACTCTTTGATGTGCTCCCACCAATCTCTCTCCTTATTTTACTATTTACTTCTGACAAAAGAAAACAGAATCTTCTTACCCATAATAAATAAGAAATTTTCTAATAAGATAAAGAAGGGCCAGATTCAATTACTCGAAGCTTTGATTCCATCCCCATTTTTGCATTAGCTTATCAAAGAGCGGCGGCCGTAAAAGATAAAACCACGTGGGTCCCCTTTTTTACTGTTTGATGGACGACCACTTTGATTCATGCGTAAGCTGTGAATGGCGACAATTTCTGAGGGTCCAAACGTCTTTTTTTGGCACGTAAGATGAAATTCCAAGTTTTGTCATGCCGCCATGAAAAACAAGAAAATTTTGATGACTTCTTCAATTAGTCATGCAGAGATGATGGGAAAGCAACGTTAGAATGTTTTTTGATCCAACCCCCTGGCTGAGGACAATGGCGGCTTGAAGGCCTGGTTTAGAAGGAAGTAACAATGCTTCATAGGAGATTTATGATCAAGGCTTCAGAGAAGAAAAGTGAGCTTTGGAGGGATTTCAGGTCTCTCGATTTTTGTCCACTTGTTTTCTCTTCTCTCCTCATTAAACTCCCAAACAAGGGAAACTTTATCCCTTTCCCCTCATTTCCTTTCTATCCTCTCCACTTCCTTCCATCCAAACAAAACCTTAGTCTGCTTAAAAATGGCAGAAAGCATTGGAAGAGGCTGGATTTATGAGACAATTTTAAAACCCATTTTTGGCCTTTATGAATTATGGGAACTTATTTATTGTACGAGCAAGCAACAGCCAGCCTTTTAGCAAGGCGATTTCAAGTCAAGCCCGAAAGACTCGGCTGGTTACCAACGAAGGTTGGCCTGAGTGGAAGGGTCTCTGGTCGCTTAAACAAGAGGTCTCGGATTCGAACCCTTATGAATGCATAAAACTTTCTTAGGAGAGGTCCTCGCTTCGGCGCCTGACCGTACCTCGGAGGATTAGTCCTGGGCAAAACCTAGAGACACCTTGGGAAACCAAAAAAAAAAGAAAAAAGAAAGACTCGGCTGGTTCTCATAGCCTACGATGCTCCTCATGCTATGGTCTCTATCTCATAAGAATAAAATTGAACATATAGGCCTCTCACAATTGAATCTAACATAGGTTATGCTTCTACAGATTCTGAAATGAAGGAAGCAAGAAAATTACCATTCACTTATCCAAAAAAAGGGAAAATTACCATTCTACAAAAGAAGCAAAGAGAATGGTGTTTTTTTTTTTTAAAAATGGAAAACAGGAGGAGGAAGAGGAGACCCCCGCCGCAGGGGGGGGGGGGGTGTTAAAAAAAAAGAAAGAGGAGAATAAGAATCAGAACGGGAGTGAGCCTGAGATCCCGTCCTTGCATGGTCACAGGCCTTTTTTTTTTCTTTCTAATATATATATATATAAACTATATACCATTAAAAAAAAAAAAAATGCCAGCATCGTCATCACAAATACAAGTATTTTATATAAGTCATAAGTTAATAAGTCTAATATAAACTAGGGCTCTTGCGGAATTTTGAACCCACTCATGAACTACAATGCCCACATGTTTTACCATTTGAATTTGATAGTTATTGTTTTCATTACACATTTGTTGAGATGGACTTAAGAGTGTTTCTTCATTTATTTATCAGTATTTCTAGTAGCTGTAAATGTCGAAACTTGAAAGTCAGATTTCAACATGAATATCATGATGTCCCCTTAATCTTTAAAATACATCATTTCAAAATAGCTTTCCACACACATAAAACTCTTTGTGTTGTCTGGTTATATCTCCTTGTTTCAATTATGCTACCGACGCTAAGATTATCTGCCCACACATCTCCTAGGCTCAATCTTGTCCTGTTTCACCGCCAACGTCCATCAGAGCCGTATTTTGTTTCAATTTGCAACCGACCTTATGATTGATTGATTAATTCTCCGACATATCTTGTCAATATTGCCCTGTATCACAGCCAAAAGCACCATATTAGCTTTGCTTCTGCTAGAATGCCAAAGCACCCACATCAGTCGGGGAAAGAAATCAAATGAACCATCCAAAATCTGCCGCCCCTTCATCCATAATTGCTACTAGAGGTTTGGAAAAATCTATCCTCCTTGTCACAGTCACATTTAGGGATGACAATGGGATGGGATTTCTGAGTTATCCGCCCCGTCCTGACCCTAATGGGATGGGGTTGGTATTTAAAATTCCAGAGTAGAGGCGGGGATGGGAATGAAAGAGTAAACCCGTGACGGATTCGGGGTGGGAATGAAGTAATACAAAAACCCACTCCGCCCCGACCCGATACAGTTCAATGTAGATAATTCTTCAAGATATTATATATACCATGAATTCCAAACCACAATCTTCAACAGACATTGTTAGACAAGTGTAATAGCTCATATTATATAGAAACTAGTATAAACCCGCGCGATGCGCAGGAATCACAAACTTTGAAGATGAATCAAAACCCTGAAATTGAACCAAAAAGGAAAAAAAGAAAAATCAAGGAGAAGAAGGAAAGAGGAAAGAAGAAGAAGAAGAAGAAGAAGAAGAGGGAAGGGGGCGAGACTATACGTGGGTAACAGAATCAAAACCCTAAAATCGAACCCAAAAAGAAAAAGGAAAAAATCATATGAGAAGAAGGAAAGAGGAAAAAGAAGAAGAGAAAAGGGGCGACAAACCTAAGCTGTTGAGGAAGACTTGATTGAGCGACCTCCAATTTCAAATTTTGAAATATGCTTCACAGAGAGTCAAATTTCTAGTTCGGTGAGCTCTACGACCGGGCGATTTCTTCTTCTCACTTGAAGTCATGCCAAGCAAAGATGAGCCTTCCCTTGTTCGCATTCGTCTTCTTCCGGGATTCTAAACCTCTTTGCTTCCCGGCACGCGTTGGTGAAAGTTATGAAATAAGCGAAAGGGATTTTCAAAATTTGAATTTTAAAGTAAGCTTGAGAGAGAGAAAGAGAGAGAGAGAGAGAGAGCGAGCGAGCATATCTAATAAGGGAGGAAAAGAGCGGGGGAGAGAGAAAGAGAGCGAATCTGATCGGGGAGGAAGAGAGAGAGAAAGGAGAAGAGGGCACATCGGCACATGGGAAAAGGAAAAAAAAGAGGAGAGATGCTCACATCATCATAGTGGGCCTAAAGTGAATATCAGAAGAGGATTTTGGAGGGAGCTAATGTGAGGAAGCCCTATCACCTGTTGCAGAGGTAAGCCAAGTACACACTCCCTTTTATAATATAAGAATAGATTAAAGAGTATAAAATAATTATTCATTTCCACCGTAGGATATTAGAAGTATATTATTTGGTAAAACAATGCCATTTGGGATGCAAGTGGCTCTCCATTGTAAATGCCCTTTGTCCTACATAAAGAATCATCTATAATCTAGAGGACACACCTATATTCACTATCAAATGAGCCACACATATATAGCAACTTGTTTTGGTTGATAGTGTAACTTTAAATTTGTAAAAGTTTTTTCCTAGTGGGATACCCGCCCCGGCCTGCCACTTCTTGTAGTCCTATCCTGTTCTACCCCGATGCGGGTTTGTGTCAGGTTTGTGATTAGTTTTTAGTTTCGTGGGATTAGCTTTTAGTTTCGTGGGCGGGGTTGGGGTTGGGATTGGGGTGCCCCGTCCCAAACCCGGCCCATTGCCATCACTAGTCACATTCATTGCCCGCCCACCAACACCCTCACCCAACACCAACCACCCCCCACACCCCCCCCCCCCCCCCCCCCCCCCCCCCCCCCCCCCAAAACTCTCCTCTTTTTCCTCCTCCTCTGGCGGGGCATGTACAGAAGTGAGTCAAGCTACTCACAAAGCATGAAACCTTAACCATATAAACTACTACATAGACTAAATTTGTGTCCTAAATTTGTCACAACACAAACTAAAATGTGTCTACCTGAAGATGAAAATATGGTTACATGGTAAGAAATCCATGAATGGGATCTAATTTATTCTGAAGTAGTATGAAACTAGATGGGACTAGGCCAGATTGATTCAACCAAGGAACATTGAGCACATAGATTCACAATGGTCTGTATTGTTGCGACTCACAGAGAAATCTAGTAAAGTGATTGGTTAGAAAGCAATAAACACAAGAAGAAGTAAAGCACTGAGTTGGATTCGGCCAACTCAACCACATTCCACACAATCATGAAAAAAACGCAATTTAACTACTCATCAATGAACCAAGTTACACCAAATCATTCAAATTAGCCAAACCTAGACTTTTGCACCAATGAAAATCCACATCATCCTCATCATCCCCCCCCCCCCAAAAAAAAAAAAAAAAAAAAAAAAAACACACACACAAAACCCAACACACACACCACCAAGAAAAATAAAAATATAAAAATTGGAGGGAGGGGGTGGGTGGATTCTCCCATCAAGCTTCTGTTTACTACAAGTTTCTGGAACCGAAGGTACCATCTGAATACATAACACTGTTGTCATTTACTAAGCAAGTAAATCAATAGAGGATAATGGTAAGTTTTGAATCATTAAAAAGGGGAAAACGACAATAAAAAAATTGAAATCCAATTAACGTAATCAGCAGACAAAAGTGAGATAACAATCTGGCACAGTGGAACATTAAATGCATACAAAAGAATAATCTTGGTGAACCAAAAAAATGGAAAGTCCATCAAGAAGTTAAGTACATTTTAACGAATACAGAAGTCAAAATAAATGTTTGATTATATAAACTAGATAAACATCCTTAATGATAAGCAACTCATAGTCAAAGTCAGAACTTCTCGAGATCAATAGATGATTGCAATTAAAATACCATGCTGCAAACAGACAAACAGTTGATACGAAAAGGACAAAGAATTACTGGATCTTTCAATAAATGTATTCAAGTAAGCTTCTATAGTTCTATCACACTAAAGTCCTAAACATAAATGTTCCATTTGAGAATTTCCTTCAAGGTCCATTAGGAAGCAATAATTTTACAATATATGAAAAGCAAACATCTGAAATATATGACAGCAATCCAACGCCGAAATCCAAAACCATTTACAAACAGCTAAAACAGAATTTTAAGTGAATTATGAAAATAACTTAATTCAACAATGCATCAGATCCCAACTCCATGAGTTTGACTACACAAACCCTCTTTCGCCATCCAACTCTGTTTAAATAATAGGCCATCATCATGTCTTTTCTCACCACCTTGGCCCACATTCTTTTTTATCTACCTCTATTCAATCCAAAACCATGGATCTAAAAACGGCATAATTACCCATTAAATTATCAACTTTAGATCTTTTTTGGATTTATTTTCATATAACAAATGAAAATAGTCCAAGAAAGATAATATAGATATGATCAAGAAGAAATTTTCAGAAACAAATGACACCCATTTCATATATTCAACAATTTCATTCAATTAACAAGAAGAAGAACAGTGTCCAATACATTCATGAAAAATCAGCAGGGTCTGAAACTGGAATAGAAGGGTGCAAGTACATATACACTATAGATTAAGCTGCCACAAGCTTCTTCCCTTCAAGGAATTGAGGACCATTGATTATCTTGGAGAAATAAGGGAATTGGTCAATGAGGACCACTGATTATCTTGGAGAAACAATGGAACTGGTCAATCATTAAGTTCTGGCTCTCTTTGTTGTTCTGGGTCTCTCTTTGTTGTTCTGGGTCTGCAATGAGTTGAGTTGGTGGGGAGGTATCTGAGTTTGTGAAATCTGGCACTGAGTTTTGAGTCTGTGAGTTTGGTGAGTTCACCTGGTTTTAGGTATCTGTAGAAGACTTCATTTCTCTTCGTGGGTAATCTACAAAAGGACTGAATTCTCCACTTCAAAACAAGGGAAAATGTGTGTAAATATATATATATATATATATATAGAGAGAGAGAGAGAGAGGGGGTGGAGGGAGGGAGAGAGATGAGAAGGGTTTGGAAGGCAGGAAAGGGAGGGAGGGAAGAGAAGGGTAGAGAGAGAAGATTGTTTTTCAGACAGGGCAAGGCAAGAATGCTTAGACATGATCATTCATGTGACCTTTCTTAGACATGTGACTTTCACAACCATTCCCAGAATTCCATAAATTTTATTTGGACAGTTTCTCACCATTCAAAAACTAAGAAGTTCCTCAAATGGTGAGTCCTAATCCTATATATTAAACAAGCCATGTATGCTAAGAATAGTAGCTACACGTAATTTCACAGGCTTAAATTTCCAAGTGCTAATGGATTTGCAATTTCGCTGATATGAGTAGTATATGTGGTAACTAAGGGTTTTTCCTTGATAGAAAACAATTTAGGATTCATTATCCACAAAAAAAAAAAAGGGGGATCAAGCTTTCAGAAAATGCTTGAAAACCAAATTCAGACCCCTCAACTTAAAAAAGAGTGATTCCAAAACGACCACCTTCCTCTCTTAGCAGAAGTTTCTGCACATAAAGACAAGACTTGTTTCAAGATTGACTATGAGCTATATTCAGAGAACCTTTCTGTAGTAAACCAATCAAGTTGTACACACTCAATCTCTGCTCTTAGAAAAGGACAATCACCTTCAGTAAATTAATGCTTTTGACTTGAAATAGCTGTTTTAGCAGCATTTTTGAAGCAATCCCTTCAAGAGCATGAGTTTGACTCCAGCCAAATACCCTGTATGATCTCTAACTACCATGACACCATTCCCACAAGGGGACTCTCCTTAAAGAGACTGCTCCAAAAACTTAACCTTTGAAGAGCTTTTGAAGAAAATTGAGCTACCCTTGTCTAGTAAAATCATCCCAACGAGAAGCTTTGGCCGGATGGGATACCTGATGCACCACGAAGCCTCCGGATTCGGTTAAATACTAAGGAAGTAACTAGATATTGGCCATTTGGTATATTGAGCCACTTATCTCAATGGCATGGAGATAGCTTCAACTTCAGTTCAGAGTTTAGGAATCACATAATCGCAACAATGGTCAACAGTTACCTCAACTAGAAAATTGATAACAAAAAAATTTGGGTGTGTAAAGAACTGGTTTGAATCATGATTACAAAATGACAATGATAATTGATAATACAAACTATTGAAGATGGAGCACAAACTGCCAAAATGCTAAGCAGTATGATATCTTTTTGTTCTATATCTACGTTGTGGTTCCCAGTGTGGGAAGCTCACCCATGGTTACAATTTTTGAAACAAACATACGGAACTAAGCATAAAAGTCTCACCAGAAAGTTAATGGGAAAGCAAACCACATTAGTATGAAAAAGGAGAGCCAAAGTTCAAGCTATGTAAGTGCCTCAGCTCCAGCAACAATCTCCAAAATCTCACTAGTGATCTTCGCCTGCCGTTCCCGATTGTAAGCAACTGAAAGAGTCTTCCCCAACTCCGCCGCATTATCTGTAGCATTACTCATGGCACTCATCCTCGCTGCAAGCTCACTTGCCAATGACTCCTGCAATGCCCGCAAAATCTGACTGTTCAGGTAGAGAGGCATCAAAGCATCAACAATCTGAACAGGGTCTTGCTCAAATTGCAAATTAGGCAAGAACTCTGCCGTCTCTCTCCTCACACTATCCCTCTCCACAGTCAATTTCCCTTCCTTAGTTGTCAGCCTAAAATACTCATCTTCCTCAACATCAACACAATTCCCATTCCCATCGCAAACCGCCCCTTTAGATGACAAAGGGAGCAACGTATGAATCACGGGATCAGACTTAACAAAGGACACAAACTTAGTGTAGAAAAGCTCAACCTTATCAACCTCTTCACTCACAAATAGCGAAAAAACATCATCAGCTATCGCCTGAGCTTCTTTCGCAGTGGGAAAATTCCCTCCTTTGATAAACCTTTCCACCGGAACAAAAGGCCGGCGACGAAAATACGAATTACCCTTTTTGCCAACACTGATCACAGTGTAATCCAAGCCAAGATCCTTCAATTCAGCGATTCGGGTCTCAGCCTTTTTGATGATTGCATTGTTGAAACCACCACAAAGGCCGCGGTCGCCCGTGACAACAAGAAGGGCGACCTTCTTCACAGGTCTAACATTTGTTAAAGGAACATCTACATCTTCTAACTGCAGCTGTTCATTGATGCTATACAGAACTTCCACTAAAGTTTCGGCAAATGGTCGGCTATTGATGACTGCTTCTTGGGCTCTTCGGACCTTTGCGGCCGCGACGAGCTTCATCGCTTCGGTGATTTTGTGGGTGTTCTTTACGGTGTCGATTCGCCCTCTCAGTTCACGAAGACCACATTGAATTGAATTGGATGATGAAGATTGGGATTGAGTACTTGGGAGTGATGTATGGCGAAAAAGACGAACTGGGTTCAGCTGAAACCGAAAGGATAGTGAAGAAGTGTCTGAAATTGAAGGTTTTGAGGATACCCACATAGTTAAATTGGAACAGGGCATAGTTTCTGATTGGTTTCTCTAGGGTTTTGCAAAGATCAATGTAGGGGGCTGTGATTATACATCTATATATGGTGAGTTAATCAGTATATGTATAAATGTATGTGTGTGTTAGAGGAATGAGAAGAAAAGTTAGCTTCTTAGATGTTTTGGATCTCTGCAAATGAGAAGCGGAGGTGGAGGTGTGAAGAGGGTTTTAGCTCTGGTGTTGCGTGAGGAAATTTTGACCTTTGTGGAGTGAGGGTTTGAGAGAGATTTGAGGTGGTTTTAATAGTTTTACCAGGAATAGACTGTCGACGACTGATGCTGGCTGGCTGTGCAGTCTCCGGTTATCTTCATTCTTTGTCCGTACGGGCCGGTCGGAGGATAATGGAGAGGGAGATACTCTCGAACACAGCTACCAACTTCGCGGCTAATAAAAAATGCTACCAACGATTTGGTTATGCTCTGTTTGGTTGTTCTCGTAGAGTAGCATTTTTCACCTTTTCAAGATGGGTACGTGATTTTCTAAACCTTGAGTCAGAACTATTGGCAGAGTGAAAAAATACCATAGGCTAATTTTCAATTTTAAAAATTGGACTAGAAACCCTTCTGATAAACCCTAAGTCTGTTTTAACTCTCACAGCCCATATGAATTAGGTTTAGTCCTTCACTAACTACTCCTTTGTCATTTGCCAAAAACAAATCAACATGAAGTTAGTTTCAAATTTTGTTACATGTAACTATGTAAGCATCTTTTATGAATGAGCTCAAAACTTCATACAATAGAAGAATCCTTAGCACAGAGGCCCTTGGTATAGTAAAACGAATAAACATAGAACTTCTTGTCAATAGTGAAAGCACACACATATCTGCGAGTTACACAATCCTCCCTAAGTTCCTAAAAGTCTAAAACTTCCTTATACACAGGATATTTGATATTTGATATTTGATTTTAGGTACATAATACGATTATTTATAGACTTACACTTTTTTTTTTTTTTTTTTTTTTTGGTATGAGAAAAAAATGTCAACAACAACATGGACTAGATATACCAATGGCATCTTTCCAAAGAATATCTAAAATTTCACTCGAAAAATTAGAATCCCAAATCTGATTATCTTTAATTATGTGACCAAATTTAACTAAGAAATCAATAGCTTGATTTCCTTCTCTATAAACATGATTTATTCTAATTTCCATATTACACTCTAAAATAATCTTCATACAATATTTAAAATACTATAAATCTTCTAAAGGCAACTTTGTGACTTACTGATACTATTAATGACAATACTAGCATCCCCTTCTAAATAAATTCTTTTAATCCATTTTCCTTATGCAATAATAAAACCATTTCGAAGTGTAGTCGCTTCCATTTTAGGAATTGTTGTATCATCATCAAACCAAAAGAATTGAATGATAACAGGCTGACCATAACTATCTCTGATAGTAGAACCAACTGCTCCTTTTTTATTTTTAATTGAACCATCAAAGTTCAATTTAAACCACCTTTCACATGGAGGAATCAAACGAATAAATTTTATACTTTTCTTCTTTTTATTTTGCACCCTATTTATAAAGCTAGTAGATTGAAGATTAGCATTATCCAAAGCAAAGTTAGAAAAAAGATTTGTTGCTCTTTCAATAACTAAAAATTTATTAAAATGATCGTTTCTAAAAATAACATTATTTCTAGCACACCAAATTTGCCAAAGTAAGTTTGTTATTCTTTCCATTGTCTTACTCAGATTTTTCTCATTCTTACTAAATTTTTTTTTGAATAGTTTCCATTCAATCGACTATATTATCTACATCCTCATTAGGAATAAGACAAGTTCCTTCCACAGTACTCTAAACATTTATAATATATCTACCGTAAATACACTATATCTACTGCATATAGCACTCAATAACGGGTTCAAGGACATACCTTAAGCGGAAGAGACCCAAGGATCTTTGTCGATTGTTGTTACAAGCCTCGCAAAGCCGCTGCTTGAATGGTCGCTCCTCTACTATGAATCTGACCTCCATGTATGCTCCTCAACGTCATGAAAGCCGTAGGGATCACTACTAGAGTCCTCCCACGTAATCCACGCTACCAAATCCACTAGGCAACAATAGTGATCCGAGAGAGAGAATACTAGAGAGAGAAATTGCTGGAGGCTACTGTGTGTGCTGTAGTATCCATCATGAAGAAAGACTCTCTATATATATGTGCTCCTATTTTATGTCCAAACCCTAGCAAGACTTTATTTTCAAGTACAATTAATAAATTTTATGTAAATAGGATACATAACCACTTGGGTCTAGTACCCATACGTGGGCGGACCATGGGTTCGAGTCACAACCCAATAACCCATATATTAACATTTACAATTCATAAATATATGATTTTGATCTTCAGCATCTTCGCTTAAAACCTTTTAAATAATCTACTTCATGAGAGCCCAACTCAACTTTCATTCCTATGATATAAAGTTGAGTACGAGGAATAAAAGGAAAAATGCTCTTTTTCTTTTTAAAGGGTTTTATTTATTTATTTTAACAGTTGATAGAATTTATTATTACCCCCTAACCCTCCACAATATTAACAAATAAGTATCAATACTTATTTATAAATTTAAATTCGAAATCACTTACTCAACGAATGAAAAGAATACCATTAAACTATTATGCCATTAACTTATTAAAAGTTTAAACTTTTTTTTTTCATTTTTCTTTCATTTCCCATCAAATTTCCAAGTTCGAATGTATGGGTCAAATTGGATTGAAATCTTTTTCTGAACCGAACCGGAGAAAATGACTCCTTCCGGTCGAACCGATAAATCCAAACAAAACCCAGGTTTCATTACAAAGCCTCCAAACGACGGTATACAGTGAACAGAACGCATCATTTCCCACTTCGACAGCACAAGCACTGAGTTTGATGCATTTGCCTCTCTTTTCGAACGCTAGTAGTGTTCCACGACGCCAATGATGATGAAACCCATTTGAATTTGCAAAGCAACTCATCGATGATCACAAATACATATACATAAGAAATGTCGAAGCTGTTGTCAAGGATTGCTGGGTTCTTCTCCAATCGAACGTTTGTGGGTATAGACAAAGCGGGCAATCGGTATTTTACCAGAAAAGAAGAGATCGATGGTATCAGTAAGTGGGTCTCAATCCTCTCGTTCTCTATAGTGTATACTCTATACCGATATATGTATGTATGTTAATGTTATTGAAGTTTAGGTTCTGGGTATTGGATAATTGAGTGTATTACTGGTTTTTATTCATGAGTCGTACATAAATTGGATCAATTGGTACATGTATGTACTTTCTTGTGATCTATATGTGTATTTGCCAGCTGGGTTGTTCTTATTTTTGCATTTTGATATGTATTTTTTTTATTTATTTTTGTTGGGTTCAGCTCTGTTTGGTTTCTCAGAAAATGCATGAAAGGGAATAGATGTTGAAACATTAAAACTTCATCACCTTGCCCATAAACAGGGTCCAAGTAAACAACCACCCCCCACCCCCTTCTTTTCCCTTCTTTACTATATTTATTAACCAAAATAACACAAAGATTGGCATTGAATCCTTACTTTTTGCTTTTGTCATGGATGAATTGAATACACATATTTAAGAAGATGTCTCATGGGAGTATGTTATTTGCTACACGTTATATTATTAATTGATGAAACTAGAGTAGAAGTGAAACCCAAGTTAGAATTAGGAGAGACACCCAAGAAGCTACAGGTTTAAAGTTTGGTAGAATTAAAACGGAATATATTATTCAGGTTCCCTTATTTTTAGCCTTCATTTTGACTACCATTTATTTAAAACTATATTATTTGGGTTCTGAATGTATTATTCTTACTTGAGTGCCTGTTAGAAGATTATAATGAGCAAGTTTATTGAGATTTTTTATAGTTATTTTGTACGACTGAATATTTATACATGCATGGTGCTTGAATTTGTATTGTCATGATGGCTCTCCATATTAATTGATTTGTGGACATCGTTCAAACTGAAGTATTGCTGATATTTGCACAAGTCTACATAGTATTGTTTTACTAAATATTGGAATATTTGATGTTGATTTGAGTTGGAAAACCGTGAAACCATTTATTTATAGATCTAGGTATTGAAATCCTACACTGTTGCTCCCTGAGACCCTGAGGAACTAGTTGAGTGTGAAGTGAAACAATTTTAAGGTGATCAATAATGGAGTGCATGTGATATAGAATGAAAGAATTCTAGCTGTACTTGTAATTTTTACATTATTTTTCATTACATGCACCACTATAAATCCATCTTATGCTCTTATCATTCTTGATATGCTAGTGAAAGAGAAAAGATGGGTGATCTTTAAAGGGGAGGAGGATCCAACCTCTGTTCCGGGTAAGCTTGTGAGTCATGCTCAAATTCCTTTCAGCTCCGATTTCTTGGGTGACATGCCGGCATACGTTATAACATTAACATTTGGAAATACAAAGAAGAATTCTCTCTTTTGATAAGTTTTGTTATTTGGTTGTTGTATGATTTGTTTTTAAAACTAAAACATAATTGATAGGTTCTTACCAAAATTTGTCAAGTAAATAGAAATATCAGGTAGAAGCGTAGAACTAATTGAGAAAATATCTTCTGCATATCTCTGTATTGATACTTTATTGTTTTTTTTATACTTTGACCATTGTAGTTGAATGGATATGTTGGCTGAATGGGCAACGTAAAAAAGCTCCAACACCAGAGGTATGCTAGAAACTATTTTTCCTTGCATTCAACATCCAATCCCCTACCGAAAAAATAGATAAATAAATAAACCTTAATGAAGCTAATACATTGTTATGATGCAGTTTATTTAGTTTGTTACCATTTTAATAGATTTATGTTTTTTTAAGTTGCTTTATTTAGACAGGACATACTTTGGTCCGTTTTGTGTAGTATGCTCTCTCTCTCTCTCTCTCTCTCTCGTTGTTGTAGATCAAAAACTCTATTGTTTTGCTTGTAGTTGTAGTCCCAAAATTGTGTTTTCTGATTATCAGAAATTACCTCTTGTTGAGAATATAAGAAATTCTTCCTTTGTCCTATCGGCATAGTTAATTTTTTTAGTTCTATATTTCTGACTTGATTTGTTTTAAGATCATATTTATAAGTGACTTCAAACTCACTTCTAGATGGGTTTGCGAAAACTGAATAGCAACCAATCTGCTTGTACTGATAACTGCTATCCTGAATGCTAATAATCAATCTCTTTTTCAATTGTCTACCAAAAAACTCCTTTCAAAAGTTGTCGCATTGAAATCTGTCTACAAGTTGACTGAAATTATTATTTCGGTCCATGCATTTTCTTTCCTTTGAGAGACCGGTATATGGACGACATGCAATATTGAATATTCTACCATATGTTCTTAATCTCATACCTACCTCAATAAGGTTGGATTGACATACCTTGATATTTTGGCCATGAAGAGTCAAAGGATGAGTTGATTGCACTGCTAATTTTTAGTTGTCAAGTTTTGGCATCATTCAGACTAAAGGTTATTTATTTATTTTGAAGAATGGAGCTTTTTTTACTTTCTATCGTTATATGAAATTATATGAGTTATATTCAGGTTATGAATCAATTTGTTAACCAGTTTATGCATTCTGATTAACTGACTTGGTGAGATAAGTTTGAAAAATAATTGATTTTTGTTGACCCCGTTGCAACATGGCTGACGTTGCTTATCTTTCATTTTCTCTGATCCTGGTAGAGAAATTTTGTCATGTTATTTGACAATGCTTTGATTCTTTCTTCAGGAAATGATTGAGCTAGAGGCAAGGCGTGAACGTGTTAGACTTAATGTTGCTCGTATGTGTTATTAGTACTATGCTTTAAATATAATATTTTCGTTTTGTTGCTTGATTGCTTCTACCATCTTTGGCTAATGATCCCTATTGACCATTCTGTAAACTTATGCATCTGGTACAAATTAATAGAATAAATTTTTCAGCAAAAATCATCCTAAAATGGTGACTCCCATAATTGTAATGTTGTAAAAAGGGTTTTTTAGTGTGAAATTTCCATCATGACCTTTGAAATTGGACTGCTTTATCACTATTTTTCAGCTTTATAAAGACCTTAACCAACGTTATTTTTATTTCACAAAGTTCTCAAGAAGGAAGAAGAGGAAAGAAGAGCCAAAGAAGGCAGTTTTCGCAAAGGCATGAGTTCTGGTCAGCTGTTCTGTCTCCCCCCCCCCCCCCCCCCCCCCCTTTTTTTTTGTCACTACATTATATGTATGAAACCAAAATTCTTACTCTTTTTTATAGGTAAAGTTGGAGGTCCAGACTTGAAAAGTTTCATTCGGCAATTTCCAGCTGGTTCAGAAGGTATGATATTCTTTCATAGAAACTGCATAATTTGAGGATCGTCTTTCAAGTATATTGAAGTATGTCACGGCATGTATAAAGTCACTAAAGGTTAAATATAAATTCAAGACACCAACGATTATTCTCTTTCATTCCATCAACACAGGGATTTTGGTTACAGTTATAATCTCATCCTGAAATGGATAGATTTCCACCATGGTGTAGGCTTTCGAGTTCACAGATATGCAATGTGGTTCACCATTGAGAACAATGTTACTGCTGTAGCCATTTGCCCACGTGAAGTTTTGCCTAATAATTAGAAAAGGGAAATGTTAACAAACACTTAGTCAGCATTTGGTTTGAGTGAGTGGAATGGAGATGGAGATGGAGATGGAATGGGAATGGGAATAAAAATGAGAATGGTCATTCGATTCCACTGTTTGGTAAGGGGTGGGAATGGAATGGAAAAGATTAGGTGAGACCTACTTTTTATGATTTCATTCCTTAAAGGGAGGGAATAGCCATTCCTCTTGGTTTGGGGAGGAATGGTTATTCCCTCCAAGGAGGGAATAGACCTCCACAAAGGCATGACCATTCCATTCTTTAAGGCTACCAAACTACCACCTTTTTTTTTGGCTAATGGAATCACCATTCCCTCCCTCATTCACTCATAACAAATGTAGCCTTACATCATACAATGTCTGGGTCGGTATCACCCTGTTTGCTAGAGTTGCGTATAAATGGAGAATCATTTTTCGAACTGGCTATGACCTTTTTTTCCTTTTTTTCAGAAATTGTTTTCTTGCAGTAGAATATACCTTATGATCTCATCTTGATAATGTTTTCATTTTGGTCTTTATTCTCAAAGGTGATAAACTGGAGGAAGCATCTGATACAACAGATGGCGTGAGGTGGGTCAGCTAAAATTTCAGCTTATATGAACAAATTCTGCTAAAAACTACCTCTGCTGTGGGGATGTAGCATTAAGGGTTGTTGCAGTGTTACTGTATGATAAGAAGCCAAGTATTTTATTCTCTCCATATGATTTAACCATTTTCTCACTCAACTAAAAATGCTAGGGTGGATTTCCATTTTCTATACTCCACTGCTCAAGTGGGTGCTGCATTTTTACCCGTTTAGAGCTTTTGTATAGGTGGGAATTGGGTGTTTTCTTTTTCTCTCAATTTTCTATTAATTGGGTAAAAGGTGGAAGGAGAGCTAGTGAGGAGTCCCACTCCTTGCCTTCCTACTATTGAACTCTAAATGTAGTGTGTAACGGTAGTGAATGAATCTTGATTTGGATTGAGGGTTTAATTGACCTGCCACTTGGGCTGCATTTAATCTGTGAAGCTTTCTGGTGTGTAATGTTTACTTTTACTTAAAAAGATAGTAACTCATCTTGTCATCTAATAAAATTACTCAAGCTTCTGTATGAGTTCCAATCTTGCTAGTGGGTTCCTTTTTCCTTCTCGATCTCTCTCTCTGAGATGTTTTAACTTGTAATTCATGAATAAAAATGCATACAAATGAAGTCTTTATATTTCGATGGTTCTATTTGTGTAAACTGTACCTGACATCTTACATTATATGTACAGATTTTCTAAAGAAACAGAGGCAGAGAAAGCAGTTCCAGTGCCAGCGTAAGTTTACTGGTTTTTGTTCTTTGTGTGTGTGTGTGGTCCGCGCACGTGCAGCACACTTGCATCAATACTAAAACCTTAGAAACTAAAAATGCTATAGAAATTAGAGCAAATGTTGTTGATGCCCGTTCTTTAAAAATACAAAATTTAAGAGAACCTGACAACAAAAATTTACAAATTTCAAGTGACTATTGTTTTTAATGATTTCATTTCCAAGTTATGTGCTCACAAATGCCTGCTAAATCCATGGCTCTGCATTGTCAAAACCATTTTTTTTTCCAGGTCTTCAGAGCCAGAGGGGTCTGGCGCATCCTTCAGGCCAGGGACATGGCAACCACCAACATGATGATTCTCTTATGTTTATGGGCATCACTGGTTTTAATCCTTGTCGTTCAGTTGTCATCACCATATTCCTCCTGGTCTGCCACGCCAATCCGCAGCAACCAGATTTAATCACTTCACTGATGAAACTCAAACATTTTTGCATGAAGCTTATGTTCCGGCACACCAGACAATCACATTTTTTATCACATACATGTTGTGTAAAATTGTTTCCTTTGAGATTTCCAGTAGATGTTTACTTATTCAAAAATCCCTATCATCAACTGATTCTTTCGGCATTTTGTGTTACATTACTTTGTCAAGAAGAGGAGGCTGTTCCAATTTTTTATATGCGATCTTAGTATTCTATATCTCTTGTTCTTAACTTTGCTGATTTCCTATGACTATATATAGTATACTCATTTTGTTATGTCAAGAAGAGAAACTAAAGTTTCCCATAGTAGGCATGCATACTCTCCTTACCACCATACAAGTCTCCAGTAAAAGTATACATTTTTTTTTTTTTGGGTTCCCAAACTAGTAGTATCCCAAGCCTACTTCCTTCAAGGTTTTGGCCTAGGCTAATCCCCTGTGATCCATAGTTCTCCTGTAAGTCCTTATATCTAATAGTAAGGAAGTAAAGATTTGAACTTGGGATTTAATGTTCTTCGACATTGGTGCTACTCTTGCAGGTTAGTAAAAGTAGACCTCATTAACATCCATGCAGTCTGCTCCAGCTTATGAGAGCTTGAGCTTGACGATGGCGTTTCATCTCATCATTAAAAAGAAAAAAGAAAAAAGAAGAGGAGTTTGATGATGTCGTGTTGGTGGTAGCATTATGTCAACTGTCACGTCAAATAAATAAAATATAAAAAATAAATAGTAAGTTGGAAAGAATAGCACTAATGGGGTTTTAGAGGAAGGGAATGGGGAAATTTTTTTTGGAGATCATCAAAGGGCAAGTCAATCCCACCCGTCACCAATCGCTTCTCCATGTTGACGAATGGCAAGAGTTCTGTTAGCTTCTTTTAACAATTTTGCGCCCGTGTTTGTGTCGGTGTGATTTTTTTTAATAACACCAGTGCAGTAGTGTGTCATAACTGGCCTTATACACATTGGAACAGAGCAATGGTAGACCTTTGAGCCAATTTTGAAATGCTTTAAAAACCAAATGCCCTTTGAATAATTGTATGGTTGCCTCTTTACTAACTCTATGGGACTAATATGAGTTATAAAATGCATTATAAATATAAATTTAGACCCCTCAGAGTCTAGAGCTCAGATTTGGTGCTATGCACAGCACCAAATCCTAAGTCCAGATTCTCTGTCTTGTTGGAGTGTGAGAGCATCAACAAGCACACATGCTAGCTACGGGCTATATTATATATGACCTTAATAATCAGGAATCAAATCAAATGCTTAATTTCAAGGAGATTGAGCATAATTTTCGCAATTATGTCGATGCATTTCGTCATGGTCCTCTTATCTTTCCCACATGCATGCACCATAGGCACAAACACATGCATATACATATACACCAGTAAGTAAGCATGTGCGATGCATGAGCTAGAACAAAAGAGCATTTTGTAAGGAACAAAGGCATTATACTTTAGAAGTATTCTTTGTGGGTATGTGTTGGATTAGATCG
Source organism: Liquidambar formosana (assembly GCA_039720395.1). Lineage (NCBI taxonomy): Eukaryota > Viridiplantae > Streptophyta > Magnoliopsida > Saxifragales > Altingiaceae > Liquidambar > Liquidambar formosana. The sequence continues at coordinate 5,034,039 of CM077834.1, forward strand.
ATTTATTCTCTCCCATCCTCATGTAAATAAAGCCTACAAAGAAATTAAGTTTGACTTATTTATTTTATAAAAGAATCTCTTACTTTAACGGAGTTCAAGTACTCACTTATGACTATTAACTTCTTAGTAGATGACTACCAATTTAATTGGGAATAACTATTATTTGTATTGGTATGTAATTATTTGCCTATAGCTAGACAAATCGGTAACTGCACTTAAAATATTACAGTTCACCAGAGAGCGTGTATTCCACACTCCATGTCTGAGAATGGGGAGGCTTCCAAAGGCCATATGAAGGGACTACGAGAAAATGGGAAGAGAGAGAAGCTCCGAGTACTCTGTAAAATATAAGAAAGAAGGTTCCACTTGGCAACTGCATAACCCGACAAAGTGTTCAACAGGCGTGGCATATTCCCTCTGTAATTAATGTTATCCACTCTACGTAAAGTATGTGTGCAACACACGCCCAACCATGCTAGGAGATTATATGCTTGTTGGGGCCTAGCTTGCAACCAAGAAAGAATGGGCGAGGAAAAAGGAAAAGGCATGGTGGTGTCGGCAACTTGGTATAGAATTAAAAGAGAGGGATGATTTTAAAATATTTACAACTCTTTAAGATAGTTTAGATGGTAAACAATTTTTAGTTTGGACCATGCTAGCATGACAGTTAAATCATGAACATTAAAGGTTTTTTAAAAAAATTCACTCTTTGTAGTTTAAGTGGTCAAGATTTGACTATACCTTAGATTTTTCCTTTTAGTTTAGGAATTAAAAATCCAAAATTTGAATCTTTGTCCTAGTGGGGGGCAGCTGCTTTGCTTCCCCTCATTTTTTTCAAAACTGTTTTATACCTTTATTTTTTTAAAAAAAAAATTCTTTTGAAATTCATATTTACCTTGCCTAATTATTTTAATATCTTTTATTTTTCGTTCTCGCTTTCTCATTTTTTATTTTTTCTTGCATATAAAAACCCTCAATCCTCTCTCTCAATCTCTCTTTTTATACAATGTTTTAAAAAATGGGACTTTGTCAAGGATAACTTAGTTGAACCACGAAACGTGGGTCGACTAACTTAGTTGAACCTGATTGGTCAATTTGAATATCACCGTTAGTAACCAAAAAACACTAAAAATAGGATGTCCCTCATTTCACGGTTACTTTGATACGACCCCATAATTATCTGAAATGGGATTATAAGGTTTTGCTCGAACCTTCCCAAATCTTCATCTTCCTTTCAACGATTCCCTAACGCCTTCATCGACTAAGCTTTCCAAAGCTTTCATATTCGTGGTGAAGCCATTCGTGAGCTATTCTTCACTATCAATAGCGATCCACGGAGTCGTTGTGGAGAAGACGGAGAACCATAAAGGTATTGTTTTTTGGATAAAAGATTGTGTTTTTTTTAATCTTAAAATCAGATTGTGGTTGGTTTTTATTACAGAATCTAGGGCTTTTAATGATTTTCCCCCATTTGATTGGGGACAATCGTTCAACCCCCTTTTTTTTTATCTGGTTTTTCTTTTAATTTTTTTTTTTATAAAGAATTTGGTTTTTTTATTTTTTATCTTGAAAATCCGAATTGTTGTAGATGTTTCGATTAAATATTCTGTGTTTTTTGGTTTTTTCTTGTAGTTGAATGTATACATTGAGAAGCCATTGATTAGGGTTCCATCACTGCCAATAAAGTTGTCAGACGCCGTTGAGGAGCAAATGGCAAATGGTAAAGGAATTCATTTTAGGATAAACGTATTTGATTTTTTTTATATTTTTATTTGAATGTTGACTTCTTGTTGTATTTTAGCACTTGATAGGGTTTTTCTCAAATCTCCCCAATTTGACAGGGTATTTTTTATTTGAATGTCGATTTATATGAGTTTTTCAGACAAATTTTCAAATGTTTTGTGCTTATTATCTTATCATCTCAAATGGTGATATCCTCATATCAAAAAAGGAAACCCAAAGAAAGTTGGTTACCGATTTGGGGGAGGATGTAATCTCTAAAATATCAGAGGCATAAATCAATTAAACGTGCTTGTTGTAATCCCTTGGATATTAGAAATCCAGATATAGAAGAAGATTCTTGAATGAAGTCAAACATAAACATAACGCTGAGGTAACCACCATTATTCATCTCGTATTTTGGTCCTGCCAAAGTCATCTCCTTTATCATTTCCATAAATTAAAAGATGATTTATTAATGGATTATAAATTTTTACAACTTTTTCTACATCAAAATCATAAAATAGAAGAAAACATTTAACCAATAGTAACGACTAACCAAAGTTTCGCTCATTGAACTAAATTCCTAACTCCGTCCTGTCCCCACCTATTATGCTTAATTCCTTAGCCTTTGTTATAAGAGTAATTTTCTTAAGCTTGTACACGAGGCGCGGCGCGTAGGAGTGTGAGGTGTGAGCAAGCACTCCACTAGACTATGGGGAGCATCAAAGGGAAACAATCATGGAAGGTCAAAACCAAAGTAAATCTATGATCCTATCTTCCCCCAGTATAACCTAAACCTAAACCCTCCACATTCTTTCTTTAATTAATTAATTAATTAATATTATTATTAGTGTGTATTTATTTTTCTCAAACGCAACTATCTCTGGCTTACTCCCACTTTATATATCAAGATTTATATAAAATACTTAATCGTGCAAACATAATCAGATGCGAGGGCACAAGTGCTTGATCAACGGCCACGATGAGCATTGCAAATAAATTTTCATCCGCGATGTTGTGGGTGATCGTTTCCCTGTATATATTTTACGGAGTATAAAAATATTGTATATATAATCATCATCATTTCGAAGACAGCTGCTTTCAAAAAACCAGCTCGCTCCGTCACTGCTTCTCTCCGTTGGGAGTTCTTAATTAGGGTTTTCTGACAATCTGACAAACGTCGTCATGTATACAGCAACTTCTTCTTCTTCTACGTCTGCACTTCTACGAGCTTCGAGGGTTAGGTTTTCTTCTTCTTCTCTCTCTAGAATCTATGCTTCTTATTCACCTTCTCTCTCTAGGCCTCTTCAATCCTCACCTTCTCTGATCAACCAACATCGATCCCTGAGCTTCTCGTCGGCGTTCCGGTCACTACGGTGTTCGGCTCCTCGGTGGAGCCACGGCGTCGCTTGGCGGTCGCCAGTTAGTCTTAAAGCTCAGATCAGAACTGCTGCTCCCGTGATCGAACGGTTCGAGCGCAGGATTTCTACTATGGGTATAGTTTTTTCTTTTTATGCTTGGTTTGTTGATATTTAGTTGTTTTGGTGATAGTTCGGTCTGTTTTGTTGATGAGAAAATGTTTGAAAAGACAGAGTGTGATTGTTTCGAATTGGTAATAGATGTTTTGGCAATGATTGGGCTGTGATAGCACTCTCTGTTCTGTTGCTCAGATAATGTTGGAAAAGGAAAGTCATTGGAGTAGTTTTAAATTGTCGAAAAACTTTGTGAGTTTATTGTTGAAAAAATTGTTTTGAATTGGCTCTGATCAGAGTTTATGCTCTGTTTTTTAATTTTACGTTGAGTTTTTGAAAAATGTTTTTTTGGATCATTGAAAATTTTGGGGGTTAACGGTTGAGATTTTGGAAATAGTCGTTTTGATGATGACTGCCTCATGCTCTGTTTGGTTGCCGAGAAAATGAAGGAAGTGAAAATTAAATTGAAATTGATCTAAAATAAGATTCGAAATTTTACTTCATTTTCTCTTCCTCTGTTGTTTTCAGCGACCAAAAAGACAGTGATTTGTTTACTGTGAGTTTTTGTCTGTAAGTTGGTCAGTTGGTGTTTCAGGATGCTTGATGGAAACGAACCTGTGATTCTTTACATAATTTCTGTCTGTCCATAAATTTGTCTGTTGTAGGTGTAATTTTGCATAGCTGGATTATGTTATGATAAAAAAGGGTTAGTTCATTGCATTTTGAGTAGCTAGTTTACACAAGACTTGTTTAATATTTATTTTTGCCCCTTTACTTTCAAAGGAATTTGAAGTAGTGAGTTTAGAAAGGATGAGAAATATCAGGAACAAAAAATTGCAGCTTTGTATCAAGTAGTGATTTTTTGAGTTTATTGTGGAATTGTGTTTCACCTGGTCAATTTATCTTTTATTTATCTTATCGAAGAACAACTAAGTTTTCTTTTTGAATTTGGAATATCAAACTTGAAGATTTCTTTTAGGTGAATATATATCTTGTACTCTTTAGTTCTCTGCAAATGCATTAATGAGTTTTCTTTTTAATATATGATTAAGCTGACGTTTAAATTTTTGTATTTTGTTCTTTTATTGTTCAGCTTCTGAAAATGCTTTCAAGGGAATATTGACTAGTCTTCCCAAGCCTGGGGGTGGTGAGTTTGGAAAGTTCTACAGCTTACCAGCCTTAAATGATCCAAGAATTGGTATGTATTAGATTTTAATTTGATAATTGAATTTCTTGTGTATTAGTTTTATTTCTGAACTTATTTCTTTGGTCAACTTCTTTCTTAGGTTGTTGTTGGCTTATTTTTGAATTTTCATTGAGTAATGTTACTCAGACAGTTTCCTTGTTATGTAGTTTAAACGCCTTTTTATTTTAATTTTTTTATCACTACACTTGGGTTCCCAAAAAGTATCATTTTCTATATCCACTGATCATTTTTTTTTTTCCTAAATGTATATTGCAGACAGGCTGCCATACTCAATAAGAATTCTGTTGGAATCTGCTATTCGTAATTGTGACAACTTCCAAGTTACCAAGGATGATGTTGAAAAGATTATTGATTGGGAGAATACTTCGCCGAAGCAAGTTGAAATTCCCTTTAAGCCTGCTCGTGTCCTCTTACAGGTCTGTAGTATGGGCTGTGTGATTGTATTGATTTTAGTTTTGCAACTTCTGTTTTAATTTTCTAATCCTTTTCCCCCCTTTTTCTTTTGCCTAGGACTTTACTGGAGTGCCAGCTGTTGTTGACCTTGCATGTATGCGGGATGCTATGAACACACTTGGCAGTGATTCCAACAAGATCAATCCCCTGGTATGCCCTTTTTCTATTCTTTGCACGTAATATTTATCAATGTGATTGGGTATCAATGAGTATCATTGACAAGGTGTCCAATCACAAAAGAGCAACTAGCGGAAACCCTTATATTTCGGATGAACAACTTTTTTATACTTGATCAATGATTTCTCTTATGATTGTTTCTGTCTAAGCTTTATAGAATTTTTGTGGGAACCTCTGTATTTGATCCAAAATTAGTAATTCCTATTGTTTTGTTGTTTTCATTTGTCATTTTTTAAGTTGAACTGGAATTTTGTTTCCTATTGTTCTAGAATGGTTTAGCATGGATTATGTACCTGACCCTAATAGTCTATGCATGATACTATGAATAATTATACAATAATTAAGATAATGAATGGAAATATGATTCACCTGTACGGGTAGGATTTTGCACTAGATCCTGCTTATCGTTGTTATTTTTCACCTTTCAGCATTTTATATTTGTGTTCTAATGTAAAATTATTGCACTCAGGTTCCAGTAGACCTTGTCATTGATCATTCAGTTCAGGTTGATGTAGCCAGATCTGAAAATGCAGTACAAGCAAATATGGACTTGGAATTTCAGAGGAACAAGGAGAGATTTTCTTTCCTTAAGTGGGGATCAACTGCTTTCCGTAACATGCTTGTTGTTCCTCCTGGTTCTGGTATTGTCCACCAGGTAGGGAACTTTGGCATAAGGCAATGGTGTTAAAATCTTTCCTCTATTTATTGTTTTGAAAGTTGGTGTGTGGGATGCTGCTAGATGAGGTGCCTTAAAAATAAGAAAGCTCAAACTATGAGGTTTGCAATTTTCCCTGTATCTGCACCTCAACCTTTACAGTGCAAGCCTTTGGTGGAGCACTGCCATGTTTGCAATGAGCCTCTCTATTAGTCTAGGGTAGGCTTTACATGCCTTCAAATCAAGGCCATGTAGCTTCTGAACCTTATGCTAATATGTACTGCTTATTGCCCTGTCTTTTTTGTTTTTGTCTCATTTCTGATTTTTTGTTTTTGTTTTTGTTTTTGTATTTGATAGATTTGGAATTTGAGTAATTTCCTGTGATGAATTTTCAGGTTAATCTGGAATACCTTGGACGGGTTGTTTTTAATACTGATGGCATTCTCTACCCTGATAGTGTGGTTGGTACTGATTCTCATACAACTATGATTGATGGGTTAGGAGTTGCTGGATGGGGAGTTGGAGGAATTGAAGCAGAGGCAACAATGCTTGGCCAGGTAAAGTGTGATAACTATTGTTTTCAGTGACCTTTCTTGGTGGAATCTAGATAGATAGATATTTGCCCAAATTAATAGTCTATACTTAGATAAGTAGAAAGAGTTGATAATGCATTGCATTGTGATATGAGACGTGTGCATGAACAGTAGGTGCTAAAGATGACTTAATGATGCATTTATTTACCATAACCAAATTAAATGAGTTAAATGAACAAGTGAAAGTTAAGGACGGACTATAGTTTTGTGTGAAGTACTTCAAACACCTTTATTCAAGTAGTTACATCTATTGTCTAAAATATAGACTTGGAGACGTGATTGGATGGTCCAAACATGATACATGAGACCTTAATTGGTTACATTTGTGGAAAAGGAAAAGAAGAGAAAACCAGGATGGACAATTATTTGGTAGGTGCTCCATATACCCATAAATTAACTTAGTTGGAATGTGGTGAGCTAGTTATGATTGTGGGCATGATTATCTTCGTTAGGAGTAAGTGTTCAATGAAACATGGTATCTTAAAATGTAAAAGTTGTCTATTAACTTTACAGTAACTAATCATGAAAAAGCTTAGCACTAAGTATTTATCATTTATAATTTTATAGTGACCTGTTAATGTGCCTTGCCTTTTATTAAACTATCTTTTTAATAAGCTTTCCATTTGTTATACTTGATTGTTTGCCCCACAAAAAAAAAAAAAAAAAAAAAAAAATACTGAGGTGAGATATGAGTAGAAACTTTTTGTTATGGTAATAGTGTTTTTTGAAAATGTGTGATTTGAAAAATGGATTGTTATGGTAGTAGTGTTTTTTGATAACTCTGATTTAGGTCAGGTTTTTGAAACACACAGCCTTTCCTATATTCACAGATACACCTGCACACACACACACACACACACACACACACACACACACACACACATATGCACACAACACACACATACTCGTTCTTTGAAAGGCACACATATATAAAATTTGACCTTGTACTTTACCAATTTGATAGCCCATGAGCATGGTGTTGCCTGGCGTTGTCGGATTCAAGTTGTCTGGGAAATTGCGTAATGGTGTCACAGCTACTGACTTAGTTCTAACTGTGACCCAAATGTTGAGGAAGCATGGTGTTGTCGGCAAGTTTGTTGAGTTCCATGGTAATTCAATATTTCTGAAACTGGCTGGACTAGAATTTTCAATTGCTACATATCTATTCCAATTATTATTTGGCTCTAATTCATTTGTACTTGCATATAGGTGAGGGTATGGGTGCATTATCATTGGCTGATAGGGCCACTATTGCCAACATGTCTCCTGAATATGGAGCGACCATGGGCTTCTTCCCTGTAGATCATGTCACATTACAATATCTTAAATTAACTGGAAGAAGTGATGAGACAGTGAGTTTTCATTTCCCTTTTCCTTTTGGGTGAATGCATGCTAAAATTAGTTATATTGAAATTCTTATTCTACAATGTGACTTCTCTTACTTATTATGTTAGGTGGCAATGATAGAAGCGTATTTGCGTGCAAACAAAATGTTTGTTGACTACAATGAGGTAAAACTTCCAGACACCCGCCCCATCCTGAAGTTTTATGAATTAATTCATTTCAAGTTGGCAATTTTAGATCTGAGATTAAAGGGATACTTTTCATGATCCAGCCTCAACAAGAAAGAACATACTCATCTTATCTGCAATTGGACCTAGCAGATGTTGAACCTTGTGTTTCAGGCCCAAAGCGGTATGCTTTACATTCTTCAACTCAGACAGCATGAAAGCATGTAGTTCATCATTTTTTGCTGTATTGTTTGTTTTGGGGTTCATTTTAAACTCTTCTTAACAGGCCTCATGACCGAGTTCCATTGAAAGAGATGAAGGCTGACTGGCATTCATGTCTTGATAACAAAGTTGGATTCAAGGTGAGATGCACACAATTATATCTGGTGCTTTTCTCATGTCAACTTTTATGCGCTTAACCAGTTAAGTTACTTTTCTAGTTATCTGTGACTGAACATAATGTTTCATTTTCCTGGTGAATAAGCTTTGCACATTTTATTATTTCGGTTTTAGGTCTACATTAATACATGGCAGTTGAACCAAGATTGCAATACATAGACAGTTGAACTTGTAATTTAGTCATGAAGTTAGGTCTTTTCTTTTTTTGTTTTCTTTATTTATTTATTTATTGATTTCTCCCATGTGCCATAGTTTGTAATCCTTCGCATTCATGCAGGGTTTTGCTGTTCCGAAAGAGGCACAAGAAAAAGTGGTAAAATTTTCATTCCACGGACAACCTGCTGAACTTAATCATGGTAGCATTGTCATAGCAGCTATCACGAGTTGTACAAATACATCAAACCCTAGTGTCATGCTTGGGGCTGCTCTTGTTGCAAAAAAAGCCTGTGAACTAGGTTTGGAGGTTAGTTTGAATTTTTGAATACACCATGCCACTCAACTTTTGGCAATAGAGGAACCAAAAGAAATGGGCATTTCAGCTCATCTTGGCTTCATCCTCGATTAAAAGATCAATTGTGGTGTATGATTTTCTAACATGTATGTAACGTTATCATCCCCCAGGTTAAGCCATGGATTAAAACAAGTCTTGCTCCAGGTTCTGGAGTTGTTACAAAATATCTGCAGCAGAGGTATCGGTTATGATTTTGGTTAGATTTGTTGTAAATTCTCAATTTATCTTTTGATATTCTACTCATTTCTGTGAAATTATTAAATTTGGTTCCTATTGGGTGTCTGTAGTGGCCTGCAAAAGTACTTGAACCAGCAGGGCTTTCATGTTGTTGGCTATGGCTGTACAACATGTATTGGGAATTCTGGGGACCTTGATGAATCAGTTGCTTCTGCAATTTCAGAAAATGGTAGGGGTTGACAAACTAAATCAGATAGTTATATGAGTGAGATACAACAGCTTATAAATTTGCATTGGCAATTATGCTTTTATTTTTCTACTGAGCAATAAGAATGTATGACAAGTGTACATTCAATTCAAAGTTTTTTTATTTTTATTTTGGTTTTATGATAATTTTTAAACCAAGGGTTGGAATTTATTTATTTATTTTTTAAGGATTGTTTCAATTTAGAACACATATTTTGTGGCTTGTGAATAATTTTGTAAAATAGTAGATTATGAGATAATCCTTTTTATTTTTATTTATTTATTTTTTGTTACAGTGGATTAACTACTTTCCACCTACTAATGTGAATGGTATCCACTTCCTGAGAAGACTTGAACTTAAGTCTTTAAAACGGCAACTTTACATTGGATTAACCATCATTTTTGTTTGTTATTTGTTTTTTTTTTGGTTTTGTTTTTTAAAAACCATCTTGATTGGTGCTACCTTAAATTCTTCCATATACATTCATTTCTATGAAGTTTCAAATTTTTGTGCAACGTTCAGGTACTCGTTAACAATCTTTTTGTCTCCAAACTGTTTTGGTTCCTAATGCACTGCTGGGTTTCTTTTGCAGACATTATTGCTGCAGCTGTGCTTTCTGGAAACCGAAACTTTGAAGGTCGTGTTCATCCACTGACAAGAGCCAACTATCTTGCTTCGCCTCCGTTAGTTGTTGCTTATGCGCTTGCTGGCACAGTATGTATATAGATACTAGTGTAATATCCTTGTGTATATTTCTGCCTCTGTTGATTTTTATTCACTGATGCTAGCAAGTATGTTGTAGATATTAATTAAAAAGAAAGAGATTCCAAACAGAGAATAACTATCTCATATAGAGATCATTTTTTTAAAAATTAAATCATATTGTTACTGTATAATTACATGAATAGTGATTTTAAATTGTTCATTGGTAAACTCTTCTACTAGTTGATGGGCTTTAGGGCCAGACAGATTTGGTGAGAAATGCTTGCAATTGCTCTGGTGGACTCTACTAGTTAATGGGGTCTTATGGGCCAGAAAATTTGTGTAGGGAATGCCCTTCTAATGTTATCAGGATCTTGAATACGTTGATGAAAAAACTCAGCCTACCATATCTGTATGGATGCCACATATAAAGCATTCTGGCTTCATGGAGATATTTTGACCCTAGCAAGATGGAGAAGCCTTCAAGTAACGGAACTGTCATTTTTGTTTACTTCTTAAATTATGCTTCAACACTTACTCAAAAAAATGTCCACATGTTGTGGCTTTGCAACCTCCATGATCTGCAATGATTAGTTGACCTAGGCGACGCCATTCATACAATTTTGCTTTAGCAGAAGAGGTCGATGTTTTATGTGATTTTACTTCTTGGCACTGCTACTGTGTTCATATCCAGTATTGGCTGAAAGATGTGGTAGAATTCTAAGACATCTATTATACTGTGAAGTTTTATTCAGAGATCATATCTGAAAAGTAACAAATTTAATTTAAAAATCCAATGCATTGAATTGTTTTTGTTTGTCCGTATTTGTGGCGGGGGCGTGCCAACTAGAAAAAGAAGATTTGGGATACTTATAACTGGGTCCCTACGCATTGAATTATTTTTAATTTCATTTTTCAGGTTGACATTGACTTCGATACTGAGCCAATTGGAACCGGAAAGGATGGTAAGAGTGTATACTTCAAAGATGTCTGGCCTAGTAATGAAGAAATTGCAGAGGTAGTTAATTAAATTCTTGGAAATGTCATAGCAGTCTTTGTTTTAGAGTTGAGATTATCTAATAGTTAGATCCCATTAATTTGAAATTTATGCTGATCTAGGTTGTTCAATCAAGCGTGTTGCCTGAAATGTTCAAGGGTACTTATGAGGCTATCACAAAGGGCAATCCTATGTGGAACCAGCTTTCAGTCCCTGCTACCACTCTTTACTCATGGGACGCGAACTCGACCTACATCCATGAGCCCCCATATTTTAAGAACATGACCATGGACCCACCAGGTCCTCGCGGAGTGAAGGATGCCTACTGCTTGCTCAACTTTGGTGACAGTATTACGACTGATCATATTTCTCCTGCGGGGAGTATCCACAAGGACAGCCCTGCTGCGAAGTACCTCCTGGAACGTGGGGTAAGTCCCAAGGACTTCAATTCTTATGGTAGTCGTCGGGGCAATGATGAAGTGATGGCAAGAGGCACCTTTGCCAACATTCGCATCGTCAACAAACTCTTGAAGGGAGAAGTGGGCCCTAAAACAGTTCACATTCCAACAGGAGAGAAGCTGTATGTGTTTGATGCAGCGATGGTGAGTTTGATAATATTTAGTTTTTTCAGCTGTTCATCCCCTACTTGATTGTTTTTGTTTGTCCGTATTTGCGGCGGGGGCATGCATACTACATATATACTTATTAGTGTCCATCCATACTTAGTTACTTACAGATCCTTTTTCTGCTTCTGTTTTATAAAGTCAAGTAGTTTATGTAAAATCATTGGAACCCTGTGGATGTTCTTTTGTAGTAAATAAATTTATGATTTGTTAGCAATAATTTTGCCAAACCTAGTTAATGATCAAAGGATATCCTGATCAGAGTTGGTAACTGGACTAAGTGTCATCTTATTGGTTTTAATCCTTTCTTCACTGCCTGTCATTGGATACTAACTTACTAAGTGTCATCTTATTTGCAGAGGTACAAGGCTGCTGGTCATGACACCATTGTTCTAGCTGGAGCAGAGTATGGAAGTGGCAGCTCTCGAGATTGGGCTGCCAAGGGTCCAATGCTACAGGTGAGTTCATATTTGATGCTCCCCACTGTCTACTGGTGTAGGTTGTTTGGATTCTTTCTCCATTTCTTTTCCCCCTCTTTTTTCATTAATAAATTCATCATATCTGAATCAGGGAGTGAGAGCGGTGATTGCCAAGAGCTTTGAGAGGATTCATCGTAGCAACCTGGTGGGAATGGGAATCATTCCTCTTTGTTTCAAGGCTGGTGAGGATGCAGACACACTAGGATTGACAGGACATGAGCGCTACACCATAGACCTTCCAACAAAAGTCAGCGACATAAGACCTGGTCAAGATGTCACTGTCACGACCGACACTGGCAAATCTTTCACTTGCACTGCCCGATTTGATACAGAGGTATGTTCCCCACACTTCCTCTTTGAATGATTGTTGGTGTTGAGCATGTGTGTGTGAGAGAGAACTCTCAGCTATCCTTTGTTCAGTTCTAGATAACGTGTACTGTTATGCTTAGTCTTATGTTTAATGTCATGACTTCATCGTATTGCATCTGCAGGTGGAGCTGGCATATTTCGATCACGGTGGCATCCTCCCATATGTCATCCGGCAGTTGATTAAACATTAAGATTTCGAGTTTTTTCCTTGCATCAGCGGCTTTCCCACCTTGTGAGCTTCTGTAACTGGAGTACTTCCGACACAGCAACACCACGTGTCTCTAGAAATCTTGTACATCGGAGAACATTCAAATTCACCACTGGCGAGATTTCTTTTTTATTATACAATATGAGTTTTTTTTTTTTTTAATAAAACCAGGGGGTAAAAAAATTAATAGTTTAGTTTCCATTTTTCCAATGGGTTGAAGGTCATCTCCTCGCTCTCTTCTTGTAGTTCTTGGTGGTTCAGTTTGGTTATGATGTGAAAAACAATTTCAAGTCAAAATCTATACATTTTGCATCTTCCCAAGTGCGTGAACAGGGTATATGTTTTAGGGGCTTTTACCCCTGTATCCTTGAGTTCTGCAGTTGGTTCGCGGGGCAGGCATGGAAAGTCTAACCAGAAGCTGCCAATCAGCTTGAGTTAAATGTGGTATGATATGGACTCGGTTCTAGGATCCTTGATAACCTGATCGCAGCTTGACTTATTTTTGTGTATGAATGTTTAATTATTCTCTCTCTTTTTATATAGAAAATTGTTTCATATATATCCGAAAGCACAAAACCTTCCACTAATGATTTAACAATACTGGAACAATCTGATGAGAGCTTGTTCCTGTTCTTGCCAGGCTAATTTCCAATGCATGCAAATTTGATCTGACCTAAATTTAAACGATGAATTCGTTTCTAGTTTCAGCTTCAAAAGAATCATGCATTTGTGATAACAATGCATTTAGCTGCAATGGAATTTTGAAATAGCATAGGAAAGGTGCTTTTATATTCGAAATGTCAGGCAACTGATGGGCCACATGGGAATGGAATGTTTCAACATAATGAACGGTTTGAGGTTTTTTACTCAATACAGAAAAGGCTTCAGCAATCTAATATCAATCGTTCAGGAGATTTATTTTCGCATAAACCAATCAATTTTCACTAGCTCCAGACTTTTCTGTAAACCGAAAAAATAATGATAATATCAATAATTTGATTTTCTAGCCCACTAACCATAGTTAGTAAATACTCATATTATACCTGTATAATATATGTATGTACGTATTTTTTTAAAAAATTCTCATTTGCCGTATAAAGTATAAACATAATTAAAAATATTCGTTTTTTTTTATAGCAAACGTATAATTCACGTATTTGATGTATTTCATATTATACTTATATTAAAATACTTTTAATTGTAAAGTCAAACAAGTCAACTCTTACTATAATCATCAACAATACTATTGCCAACATTTAAAATATCTTGATTCTTATATTTATCTTGTTAAATCAATATCTGATTTATAATTTTTCTATTGTGATCTCCTATCTCTTTATATAATTTTTTTGGATTTGTTAAATATTAAACAATTATATCTACTCTCTTGCTATACAGACTGTGTTTCATATGATTTTAGGATAAAAACTATAAAATAATTTGGGGAATTGAAATGTGAAAATATGTATAGATCAAAACTTGCATACTTACTAACTTGTAGTCATTTTCTCAGTCAAATTTCTGCTCCTTTCTATGCAAATGCACAAAAAATAAAACAAAATAAAATAATAGAATTGATTATTATTTTATACGTGATTGATTTTTTAACAATATTTTATGAATATTTAAATAAAACAATATAAAAATAGTTATTAATAGTGATATACTAAATGAAACAACATAAAATATTTGCGTATTTTTAGTCCCCATTTTTTAATTAAAATTCGTATTATATATATATGCTCATATCTGTATTATTTCCGTTTCCCTTTTTTATGCTGAATTTTTCATTGTTTTTTTGTCAAGAAAAACAAAATTGTACTCCGTACGTATGCCATCCCATATTCTCCCGTATTGTATTTTACTAACGATGCCACTTACTCACCAAAATTAAGTGTCCAGCATCCAATGTGTGCGGTGTTATGTGACAAGGACCAAGACCAGCTTACTTTGGCGGATTAAATTAATCTACTTCTTTTAGATGGGATTCTCTCTGGGACAATTCATACTTGCTTATAAATTAAAAAATAATAATAAATCTATGGTTTCTAAAGTGGTAAAATTTTCATCCCTGTGAAATCACAAACGCAAACATCTAGTGCACTTTCCAACCAGATGCCTATGTTACTCAGAACATAAGTTTATGAATTAAACGGTGTTACAGTAAAGTCCCCACTTATTATAGTGACAACAACAAAAATCACTATAGCAGTAGTAGTACTAGAATTACAGCTACCTTTCTTTTTCTTACTAAGCATGTCACAGCTCACACTAACATTTTCTCGGGAAAATTCACACCTTACAAGGGCTATGAAAACATTCTTTGATATAGAAACCCCCAATTTATACACCCTCACTATCATAAACAGTTCTTTAATATACAACCAAAAACAGAATATGACAGCCTGACAGGGGCTATACAAGGGTATTTGATAGTAAATGCAGAGATTCATATTTTTTTTTTTCAATGAGGGAGAAAATTATGACTAGTTCCAGCTGTGTAGTGATTTGCTCATTTTTGAGGCAAGGTCTATTGCCTTGGCTTCTGTACTCGTCATCACCCACTCCCTCTTCGCACGCCGCTGATGTTGCCTCGCATTCTTTGCTCGCTTTGGTGCTAAGCGGGTGTCTCTCTCCACAAATGCAAGCCTAAATTTTTCGGCCATGGGCAAGTCACAGGGGCTTGAAACAGATGAAGATGTAGCCCTCGGAGTGAAACCACAAACTGCCCATGTTATGGGATCAATATCCTTGACAACGGGATCGTCCAATGCCATGTTTGAAAATGCTTCCCTAGGTACTTCAATTCCCCTGAAACCAAATGGTGATGGCTTAGGGTTTACTTTGATGCGTGGGCATTCAGTGTTCAAGCACTCCAATGAATCATTATCAATCTTTGGCTGCCAAAAAGGGAAAGGGAGAAAGAAGTTTAATGAAGGAAAACATAGAAGGATGATATGCATCCTCCTAATTTGCAAGGTACATTTAATATAGAGACAAGCGAAGTTTTGTTAACAAACCCCAAGTCAATTGAATTGTGATCAGATAGTCCTAAACATATGACTTTTCGTGCTTGTGAAATTCCATCACATCTAACCGACAAAAGCACTTCTATTTTGCCTTTTACAGGTCAAGTCACATTGTCACACCACAATACCAAGGGTATCCCCCTTCTTTCAGAATTCATGTGCTTCGATTTGTTAAGTGCAACAACGACAAAGCTCCACAAGATGATGCGTAATGATGTGAATAGTGTGATCATGAATCATGGAGGTGAGGACCCTAAGAGCTCATCAATAGACAAAAGAATGCATGTGCATGAAAGAGAGAGGGTCCATACCCATATTAGCCAGCGTAGTGACTGTGCACCATCTCCAATCTCTGTGGTATCAAGTTCCTCCCAAGACTCTCCCTCCACATCATTCAGCTTTGGTTTCAAGATACCCAAGCATCTACGTGCAGTGTGGTCACTCCTCGGGCACCCTCTGCAACATTAACTTTGGTTCATAGCCTGTTATGAGGTTTGTAACCCCAGTCAAAACCCAATATACTGGGCCAATCCCATGGGGATGTCAACAAAAAGCAAAAGAGATGCATAAAAATTTCTATAAAATATACATAAAAAGTTCTATGAAATAATTGGGTACTAATCTCTCTCTCTCACTCTCTCCACCCTCTATTCCCCCCCCCCCCCCCTCTTCCTTTTTTTTTGTTGTTTTTGTTAGAAAGACAGGAAATGGGTGTGGGGGATTGTCACCCTCCATTTGTTTCAAGGCAAATTCACATTGTGATATTTCTTGTTTTTAAGATATGATACCAAATTCACAATGTTAAGTTCTATTCCATGGACTCCTAATGTGATGATGGTATGGTGTGATATTATTTATTTATTTTTTTTGATAAGGGGTATGGTGTGATATTATTGTTGTGGTAAGGTTTGAGTTTTGGATGATACTCTAAAAAATGTGGTTGTTTTTCTTTTCTTTTCCACTTTATTCCCTGAAGGAACTTCCTGTTCGTGTCATCAATTATATATCACTAACACAAACAATATTGTAGAACTGGCATACAATCAAACCCAAAACTCAACTTTTCCATTGACAGTCTTTTTCCATGATTTGAATTTCCCTCATTCATGCCACATCTCTCCTACCCAAGACAACAATTCTAAAAACTCATTTTGTCAAAGATCTAGGTGTCTTAGGTTCAGAAGCATGTTTCTTCTTTGTCTGCAAAAAGAAGCACAAGGTTACTCTTCTTTTAATGTTTTTCCCGTTTGTAGGAGTATGATTTCTACTTTCTTTCTTTCTTTTCTTAATTCCTCCTCTCCCCCCCCCCCCCCCCCCCCCCCCCCCGCGGTGCTTTGTGTATGCAGTAAGCTAGTTACTTAAAAAGTGCAAATTAATATAGACTAGGTGTATAAAGAAAGCATATATAGAATTAAAAACTTTAAAGTTTGAGGAAGAAAGTGTACCCGCATCTCAATGTTTCCAATGAATGGCAGTGCCGCACCAGTTCGGAAACACCAATCGCTGTAATTTTGCTGCACCGACTGCAAACAACTGGCTTAATATAATTGATGAAAGTTTGATAGTATAAATATGCAGTAAGCTAGTTACTTTAAAAAGTGCAAAATTAATATAGACTACATGTGACAATTAGAAGGGGTAAAATTAAAGAGACAACATATGATGGGGGACCCACCAAAATTGATGTGGCTATATCATTTAATATACAAATGGTCGGCCTATGCAACAATCTGGACCTTTCCATAGGTGATGACATTTTATATAAGATAAAATTCTTTTCATCTTAAAAAAAAACTAACTTTTTTCACAAACGCATAACTATATCGTCCATTCAAATAAAAGTAAGGCTATATAATGTTTTCCATCATTGATCCTTATGATATAAAACACATGATATTATATATATATATATATATATTCTGATGTGGTTAGATCTATATCAATGGTCTTGATCAATATACAGTCCAACCATATTTGTGAATATAAAATGATGTAGCCCCACCAGTTTTGATGGGGCACTTGATGTGGCAATGCCCATCATAGACTGTCTCAAAATTAAATATATTCATTAACTAGACTTTTGGGAGTACACGAGGAAAGACCTAGCATCAGTGTCAGATCTACCAGTTTGTATTGATCAGCTGATGTTATTATAATTATCCATATTATACTCATATAGCACATTCATAGATGGACCTGCTCCACTTGCCAGTTCATTTGCTTGCATACATGTTCTTTATCCATATTTCTGGTTGTCCAATTTAATATGAGATAAGTGACTCTGATGCTTATCTAATAAGCTAATACATAGACAGGACCAGTTCCAATGGCAAGTCCTTCCCAACATATGCATCCTTACTCCTGTGCACACCTCTTGGTGTCGCAGTTGAACAGACTGGTTGCTTTACTAAATCCCTAACTAAATTGATACAACATCTAACTTTCATACCTTATATCCACTGCTCGGAGAAATTTACATATCTCAGCCACTTTTGCTAAGCCAAAATCAGAAACATCTGAACCAGAGATATCAAGGATTTCCCAGGAACTTTCAGCCAATGAATAGATGATATCATCATTCAGTAACTTTCTTCTTCTAGCAATTGCTGCCATTGCCATCTGCATGTCGATCAACAATCTAACCTCAAAATAATCGAATTCAAAAATTTTCAAACAAAAAAATGTGCGAGTGTAAAACTTGTAAGAAAACAACACTAGAAAGCTTTTAGTTTGCCAAAATTCTTTACAAATTTGCCATTCATTTTGCACAAATCAATGCATATCAGCAAACCATTGAACACAGCCAGGTCATAAATGGAAACCTAAGGCCAGCATTTTGGGCCTATAAATTCTGTTACCTGTTGTATTAAGTCAAGTGTGACCTCATGGTATCTTTTGTCTTTTTTGAGTAAGTGACTAAATACTTCATTAATCTTTAACGTTGTGCAACTGTTACTCGATATAAAGTCCTCTGACTCTGTTACAGACCTTGAGCTTTATTGTCGCATTTTAATATTAGGTCGAAAGAGTTAAAAGTGTAATTAAAATACATATAGTCTAGTGTTTTTGAGTGATCAAAATTTTAAATACATGAGCATTAACTTGCAATAACGTATGAGCATTAACTTACAAGTCCTTTTACGTCAAAAGGTAAGAGAAGAAAGCCAGCAGTAAACCATGACTGGAAGTGTGCTTTGACCGCATGAGGCATCACTGTTGACCCCGGAAATATGCTATAGGAATTGAACAACCATATCCACCATTTTTCAAGAAAATTACACGCCACCATCCAAACAAGAATAGTAGCAATTACATCAATGAAGAGGAGCTCTTATATAGTTGAATATAGCCTTGATGGACCAAACATTTGTTTTGAACCTAGAGCACCTCAAACTATGCTATAGTTGTGAGCTTGGCAATACAAGCTATCTTTGGGCAACCTCTCAATGCTATAAATATTCTCTTTTGTCAATTAAAGCCACCCAGTTCCAAATGAAACAAGACATGATGACACCCGATTCTCGTTTCACAAATGATAACCAAGTAACAAAACATTGAAATATTTAAATCCGTAAAAAGCTTAAGAGAAAAATGCATTAATAAAACTTAAAACATCGTTGTTGGAGGGATCATCGTGTAGTGATCAAGTTTTAGATCATGCATATATTTCTTTAACATGGTACATGGTTGAGAAGCAACATGACTAGGACGCTAAAGAGGCTTGGGTTTATATACCTTATAATGAGTTCCAGTGCAACAGAAAAAATGAATTTTGTAATCAAATATATTATTCACAAGATTAGATGCCCCTTCCATCTAACTATATAAATAATATTTCTAAATTCAAAAACCATTTTTACTCGCTACATTCAAGCTCATTATGAGGTATATATACAAAGGCAAAGCCCATTTGGCGTTCAAATCATGTTGCTTCTAAACCATGCTTCATGTTAAAGAGACACATGCATAATCTAGAACTAGGTCACTACACGAAGATGGATCCAACAAGAATGTTTTAAGTTTTATTAATACATTTATTGTCTCATAAGCTTTGTGCAGAATTCAATATTCAATGTTACGTGACTCAATTATCATATGTGAAATATTGGGTGTCAAGGTATCATGTTACATTTCGAATTGTGTGTCTCTTATTGACAAATGGGAATATTTATATTATTGAGACGTTGCATAAAAATGCCTGTAAACATGCTCTAGTGATTGTGAAGCTTACAACAATAACATAATATGATTGCTATAGGTCCGAAACAATTTTTGGTCCTACATTCAATTATCAGTATCTTCATTGGCACATTTGTTACTATTCTTGTCTACATGATGCTAAGTAAGTTCCCTGAAGAAGAGTGGATAAGCATGATCAATGAACCTGGCATATTTTCACGACCAACAGTGACGCCCTACATATGCGTAGTCCACTTCTAGTCGTGCTTTCCTATTGGCTCCCTCTCAAAAGATACTTCAGGTGTTTTTGAGTGCTTAATTTTCAACATATGAACATTAGCTTGCAAATCTTTTCACGACATAAAGGCCCTACCTGTTTCATAAGTAAGCAAATTTTGATAACTAATGCAATTTAAAATTATTTCATATGATCAAATATCTTTGCTTGTATCAGCATCCAAATCCAATATAAGTGCACAGTATAGGGATTATAAACTATATTTTAAAAAAAATGAAAATGCTTCCATGAAAATCCAATCACATAACCTTAATATCTGCAGGAAAGTTGATAGCAATTTCACCCAAATCCGCAATAATATCCTCAAAATGCTTCCCAATAACTCCAAGGCATAAGCTAACTAAAGTTGGGGGCTTTGTCTTCTCAAGAGGTAATCCTATAAAGAATAAACTCAATGAGCTGATACAATGATTTATCATGACAGGATCAACAAAACTTTATATTAAAAACTGTGAGGCTACAATTGCTTCAATTAAGAACTAAAACAGTACAAAGAATGTGTTTATGTTGACAGGTAAGCTGATTACAATTGAGATTATACTTCTACTAAGCTGTATTAATTAAAAATTTACATCACAAGAGCTTAATAAGCTAATAAGCTTCTATTTCCACCCAATCCCTTCGAAAGATGACAGCCCAATTTCTTATTCAAAAATAAAAGGGAAAAAATGGAAGCCATTTTCCATCATTTGAAGAAGTGCAAAATTATAATCCACACAGAATACATTTATACTGCCGTGCTGCAAGAACAGCTCAAATTGGGATTTTTCCAGGACCATTCCCAGGATCAAATTTGCAAAATGCTAGACAGAGCCTCTGAAAAATAAGTTTTTTTTTTTTTTTTTTTTTTTTTTTTTTTTTTTTTTTTCTGGGTATGTCTGAAAAATAAGTTCAGACACGAATTTACCAAAATCTAGAGTTGTAGACGGGATTGGAGGGTCCAAATATAATATATAGGACCTTAATTGACTTAGGTTAACGAAAAAGAGAGAGTTAAATCAACAAGAGAAACATATATATAATTTGATCGATTGAAATCAAGTTCATCTCCGGGTAAAATCGATGTACAATCGAGCAAAACAAATATATATATATATATATATATAGAGAGAGAGAGAGAGAGAGAGAGACGTACTTGAGAATTGAGCAGTGGAGATGGTATTGTGTTTGTGGGGCTTGGACTTTGAACTGAGATTTAAATCGAGCTTCTGCAATGAAGTTGTTATGGCCGTTGCAGCAGCTTTTCCTTTTTCCATCAAACTCAGAGAGAGAGAGAGAGAGCGAGAGAAAGAGTCAGTCGCTGATTGCGAATTTGTCGAGAGAGAGAGAGAGAGAGAAAATTTAAGGGGAGAGAAAGAGAAACAGTCCGTGCAAACGGAAAAACGAAAATTTTTCCTATTTGAAAGGGTTGAGCAAATGAGCAGTCGACGATTTTATCTCGTAAATATAATCGCTTAATGAATTTACATATTTGCCCCCCTTGTTTAGGATATGGATATCTTGAAATAGGAACGTAATTATAGTTGACACGATTGGACTGTCATGCTATGGTTGGTGCGTGTTATCCTTCGACAAAATTCAGGTTCAAGTTTGAATTAAATTAATAATAGAGTAAGAACGGAAATTAAAATGTGGGTCTAGGACAACAGTATCATACAAGATACTTAAATAAAATACTGTACTGCAATTAGAAATATAGTTAGAAATCATTGTATTACTTATTATTTAATTATTTACTATTATTCTATTGATTGCAACGAAATCTTTCATAATTGTATTTCGAGTTAGCAACTTCTATTTTTTTCGTTCTTTTCTTCTTCGCTTCGGATCGAAAAAATAGAAGAGTTGAGAGTTGAGTGAATCAAAAACCCAAGGGAGGTTGATGGCCAAGAGTAAAGATGTCCGAGTGAGCACTCATCATGTAGAGTCTATGTGCATGTACGAGACACATCAATCTCAACTCGATTGTCTAACCATTACAAATATGATTAGCATTCCTCTATCTTGAAAATAAAAAGTTTTTTAAAATAATTTTGAGAAGTCATGATCAGGTATGGAACAATTTGGATGTATCACACTGTTGGGAGTAGTGTGTGATAATCACGCACACAAACGTGATTGTTATGCATGACTCCACGTCATACGATTATTTCTAAGACGTCCCATATTTGATCAATTTTCATATAACTTTGAAAACCTTATTTAGATTTAACATGGCCTCTAAAGAAATGGCCCTAGAAATTGGAATACCATTATATGGCCTCTCATTAGTTTGATTAGTCGTATAATCAAGACAATCGAAATGGATTGGCCTATACAATTAATGCACAATAGTATGAATTGAGGTAAAAGCTAGAAGATGGTAAGACAAGTCAGAGATTCAACTCACTCAAGTAAGCTAGGCCATATGAGCGCATAAAATCTATCCATAATAGGTTGCCCACAACTCTGCGTCCTCAGTATGAACTCAAATTCACATAGTGGATTTGGGAAGTGGTGCACCAAGAACTGCATCGTAGCACTCTTTCCTTTAATGTGTTCCCCTACAATCATCGAGGATACCCAAATTCTTATAAGTAATCTAATTTTGTGAAGTAGTAAACCCAATTTTTTGATGGACAATTTATACTAGATTTACCTTTGAAATATGTGGTGGGTCGAGTTTCATGGTTGGAGTTTTAAGACTTTTAAGTGCACTTGCTACAAACAGAAGTACATGGGCATTCTGCCCAACTAATTATTTGAATACGGATAAGATCACTCTAATTTATATTAATTACAATTAGTTTGACGTAAGTCAAAAGAACCATTAATCTATCTCTTTTAAAGTTTTACAAATAATAATTTTCAAGAGGATGTTTATTAAATTCCCATTCCAGCATTTTTCTTTCAATTCATCCGAATCCAACTTCCACGTGTTAACAAAATAGTCAAAATTTTTCATAATTTTCCATATTTATCTTGAATTCTACACCCAACTTATTTAGCATATTTTAAAAAATTTCAATTATTTAAAAAAAAAAAAGATAAATTACAGATAACCATCTTTTTGCTTTCTTAAATAGGATTTCCCTGGTTAATGGATATCTATTTGCTACCAATGGGGAATTGCTTTTCATCTTAAATTGAGGTGATTGGATTTGCACCAATGGAAACCATAAATTTCATACACAATAGAAGGATCTTTTTATTTTTAGATAGTGAATGGAGTTCTTCCATTCTATTCTATTCACGTTCTATCCTATTCATTGGTACTGATCCTTGATACTGGAAAAAAGTTTCTTTTCTTTTGTCCCAACTCATGATCTGAACGAATCACACATACACCCTAGTACATGTTCCTGAAGTATAGGGGTCAGCAGATAATCATCCTTATGTTTTAATTTTGTCAATAGGCCTCCTTTATATTTTAATTTTTGTTAATGTGCCTCACTTTCATTTGTTGTTGATGAAAATTGATGAAAATTAGTCGTGTGGTTACATATGTGATACCGTTAACAGACCTATGTTATTCAAAATTATCAAAACTTTTGTCAACGTCATGACTAATTGGATGACCATCGATGATTGATTTTGTTTTCTAATTGAATTAGAAGGCACATTGACAAAATTAAAACATAAAGAGGTTAACCCCCATATTTCTACAATTTACCCTAGAAAAAATTCTCAACGTTACGAACAATTCTCAGAAGTCAAAACCATTCCTTCTGAAAAATATGATATTTTTATAAAAAAGTCATTTTAATTGTTTAAATTATTTTCAATATTATCATATAAAACTTCCAAATTACGAACTATCCCCATATTGAAGAGCTTTTCAAATTTCAACTTCCAAATTTGTCACTCACTTCCCCTTCGGTTGCTGGTGGCCTGCCAGTTCTGTGCCGGCCGAGATCTTACATTTTCGAAATTTCCACGATATATATATATATATATATAATCGTGATTTGGAGGAACCATCGAAACCCTGTTCAGTGTGATGGCGAAGGGAGGAGGAGGGCAAAACCTACCGGCCGACGTGACCCAGCTGATCGACCAGTTGGAGCGCCACTGTTTGGCTCCTGATGGATCTCTTGTCTCCAAATCCGCCTACTACGAACTCCAACTCGTACCCACTTCCTCTCTCTCTCTCTCTCTCTCTATATATATATATATATATTTTCCGTTTGGTTGCTGAGAAAATGTGAGCAGATAAAAGAAAACATTGCGTTTTTTTCCCCAATTAATTAGCACGTTAGAAAACAAACGCATGAAAATTCAAAATGTTACATATTCACAAATAGGTAAAGTGAGTTTTTCGTTTTCCGATATTCAAAATTTGTTTCCTTTCATTTTTTTAATCAGTTTTCTCGGGAACCAAACGGAGGGTTAGTCCGAATTTCTACTTTAAATTGGTCCTGATTTTCTGAAATTAATAAGATTGATGGGTTTTGCAGACGAGGGAGGAAATGTCGAGGGAGCGACTGCGATATTTGGAAGCCATGGTGAGATTCTTTTTTCTTGTGAATTTGGGGAATTGGGGTTCGGGGTTTTGTAATCTTGTGACATTTTGACTGAATTTATTATTTATTCATTTGTTTTTAATTTTAAGTTGATGGTGTTTATGTGGTGGGTTTAATGCAGGCAATTTATTGTGAGGCAATTGCGATGGTGGAAGAGTATCAACAGGCTGTTTCAGTGGCCAATCTCGGAGGGATTCGAGACGTTCAGGGTCTGTACCCGCAACTTGGCTTGAAGAACTCTTCCCAGGTTTCAACTTCTCTCATTTGGGGAACTTGTTTACGTCTTTAAGAACAAGCTTAATTTAAGATTATTTCCTTTTTTACTTGTAGATGTAAAATTATCTGTTTTTATTTTTATTCAGACAACCAAACAGGCCCTTACTATTGTCAGGTTATTCTGATCGAATTGGGCCTAGATAGATAGTGTAAGCCACGTTTTATAGTGGGAACTGACTTTTCTAGTGACTCGAATGATCAGGCTGCTCCTTCCAAGTGATGTGGAAGTGGTGAAATCAACGAGACAAAAATTGGGTAGCTTGTTTGGAAATGAAGAGGAGAATTTCATTGCCATGTAATTCAGATTGGGGTGTTGGAATGTTGAGTCAACTAGTGTACTATCACTTTTTTATTGAATCAATATTGGTCTCTGTTGCATGTGTGATGCATTTGATTAAGGAATGCAACTAGATATACAAGATCACACAATAAGGACTTATTTTAGAAGGCCATCCTGTGAAGTTTGCATTATATATAAGAAGAGATTTGTTGTTGGCTGCTAATTATAATCTCATTTTGCTTTGTGTAATAAAGGAGTTCTCTAAATGCATGGTTGGAGGTGGTCTTTATCTTTTTCTTCGGAAGTTGATTATAGTTGTAAGGATTTGGCAATGAAATTCATTGGGCTTGTTTACCTTTATGCTTCAAGCATTTTCTTTAAGATTCTATAAATATGACCTATAACTAGCTTGTTGTCACGATTAAATAAAATTTTTTTTTTTTGAAAAAAAAAAAAAAAGGAAAGAAAAGAAAAAAGAGGTTATCAGAAAAATTGTGTGTGGGGTGAGTCAGATAATTTTTGTAATCAGAGGCTCCTTATAGAATTTTTGGAGATTCTTGCTTTATGGGTTTTTTTATATTTTTTTAATGTATACAACCTGTACAGGAACTTTTGCTCTCTTTTTTTTATTCAATAAAATTTTTTCCTTATCCAAAAAAAAGAAAAAAGAATGCAAATATAAAATGTAATCGCCTTAATAGGAATTCAAAATAATTATATTAAATTTGAGATTCAGTGTGGGGTATTAGTTTTTTGGGTAATTCAATTGTTCTAAATTGAGAACCGTGCTATTGTGTTTAACAAATTTCAGGTTTATGAGACTCTAGAGCACCGATTGGTTGTTGCAGAAGCAGCTCAGCGATTGAGGCTTCCTCTTATATCCAAAGATGGTGAGATTCATGAGGAAGAAATTGAAAAATGGAGTATAATGTCACGTAGCTCCCTTGATAGTACAAGTACCAGTGTCACAATCAGCTCAAATAGTACAGCAGGTGTGGCATCTCTCAGTACTTCTGATTCAGTGGAACCTGGAGTTGGTGGTGTTCCGAGTCGTTTTCTTGGAATAACACCTGGTTATCTATGGCAAACTCAGCTCCAACAAACACCATTACCCATGGTATGATATCCCATTCAATGATAGAGTAAAAGATGTCGTAAAATTATTTTGGTTCAACTTTTGAACATCTTCTCTGTATGTATATTTTCTTCTGTGTCTATTTATATCTTATTGTTGTGATTATAGTATGGATTAAATATCTGTAGTCCTGTCAAACTTCTCTTGATCTGGAATTATAAATCATTGAACTGACTGAAGTTCTTTTAATAAAATGGATGTTGAAAATTTTTCTATGACTTTGCAAATGTAGGATATGACAGAATACCAGATGTCTCTTTCACGTGAGATTGAGGCTCGTTTAAAAGCTAAATGTGATAAGCTAGCTGATTCCTTTGTAATCGATGACACTGGTAGGTTCTATGTATTCCATCTCTCTCTCTCTCTCTCGCCATACACTCATACCCACACCCACACTTATATACTGTCCATGTCTTCATGGGTTGGCATCAGAGTGTATTTGTGATTTACCCTCTGAGGATAAGTAACCTTTCCTTTAATCACACCCCTCGCAAAAGATCAGCTTTGATCTGTACGTCATGCTGTAGGTCTTGGTGATCACCATAATGGTCCAGATGAACTGTTGTTTTGATCCAAGATCTCTTATTGGGATCATTAAGGGGAGGGGAGGGATACCTACCTCGAAGGATTGGTCACAAAAACAACACATTGCTCAATGAGGAATGTATGAAAAATATCTTTCTATATATGTATATATTTAACGATATGCGCATGATATTACCCCTCTGTTGTTGCTGCAGACTCTTCATCGGGAAATCAAAATTCAAGTTCTCGGCTTCCAGAAAGGTTGTTGTTACGCTCTTTGTTGTAACATTTTATGACTTCCCCCCTCCACTTGGAATACATGAGGAGATTCTATTTGCAGTTTGATAACAAAGTAATTCTAGGTTTGGGGGTAATTGGAGTTTAAGTAGAAGGTGAATTCAAAATGTCAGTCTTAACTATTCGAGGGTATCTGAACCACCAATAATCTGATCCTCTGTAGCTATTGTACTCAAGTACCCAAATCTAAATCCCAAGCTGTTGAAAAAAATACTTGTGCTTATTCGACTGCCTTTCCAACATAAGTTCGTTTATTCGTGGGTTGCCTCTGATTCTGGAATACCACTTATATCCTCTCATTTTCAAAGTCCATTTATTTGAATATTTCTGTAATGCATTTTTCACGTTTTTCAAGTAGCTTTTCAAGTTTTATTACCGACTCTGGCTCTGTTTGGGAAACATATATTAATCCAAGATATTGTTATAAGTTTTTTTTCAAACCTTATGTTTGGAGCAGTATAAGATTGGTACACTAATGAAAACACATGTTTCTGCTATCTAAAAGAAATCAAATTCTTTATTTACTTAAAAACTTTGTTATCCAGATTAATTCATCTCACATTTTGCATTATTTTTATAGTAATGGCTACAAAAGCATGAAAGCAGTGAGAGTTTTTGAATTACCTATTGCAGCCATAAATGAAATTTTCTACTGCATGCTCTACTATCTGGAATGACTTTTCTAGATAGGGGAGCGGATTTTAACTTCTTGTGCTCTTCTTACTTCTCATTTGATCAGGGTAAAGTTAATTATTGAGGAGATCGAGAGGGAAGAAGCAGCTTTGCGGGAGGACCTGTATTCTGCGGATAGGAAATTTGCCGAATATTACAACGTATGTGAATAAGCTATTTGTATGATACCTATATAATATATTTAATATCTATGCACTCTTTCCCAGCATCTAAACTTTGACATAAAATCTTCTTTTCATCTAACTTTCGATTTATAAGGTATAATGTATTGCTCATAAGTGGGGGCATATGTTGTTTGTGAATTTGTGGTTATATGTGACTTGTAGTATTGCTTTGCCTCTTCTAGGTCTTAGAGCAGATACTCGGAGTGCTTATTAAGCTTGTCAAAGATTTGAAGTTGCAGCATCAGCATAAATATGTAAGCATACCACTTTGTTAATATATATAATGGTTAAGGATCCATATCATTGGTATAATTGATGGATGGGAATTACAAAGCATTCATTTTTCTAACGTTCTGTTCTTTTTGTCTCCTTGGATGATCTTTAAGTTTGTTGCATTTAAATATTTTACAGGATGAACTACAAAAAACCTGGCTGTGTAAAAGGTGTGAGACCATGAGCGCGAAATTGAGGTTTGTCAATCCAGTTGCTGTTTTTAGATTTTGCTTTGTGGTTCTGTGCCATTGATGTTGTTTCGGTCCCACTTGTGAGTTGTGGAACAGTTTGGTGTGTTACGAGCCTGTAAACAAGCAACTATATAGAACTATGTATAGTGTAACTATATAGAACTACATTAGCAGCTCATGTAACTTTAAAAAATGCCAAAACCGGGATTAAAACAAGTAAAACATCTTTAAAAGTTGGCCAAACTTTTCTTCAATTTTAATTTAGGGTTTTTACTTCAACTTCTAAAACTCCATTCGCTGAATTCAAATTTCCACATAAAACTTTCATGTAAATGAATACCTGTACCACTTGCACTAGACTACAGAAAATAATTGGTAAAGTCAAATAGCTATGCACCCTTATATTTCTTCATTGAACTCAATTTCTAAATTTATTTTTAGACTGATAACTCCTAAGTGACTTCTAAAGTAAGTGTAGCTGTTGAATCGATTAATTAATTTGAAATGGAAATAAAATAACTTAGTTCAGACTCTAATTATCTCTGGGACCACCAAAAAAATAATCTTTGCGGTTGGAATCCTGCCGCTGATCTGCATGTCGTCTTCAAATCATACCATAACTCCTTCAAATCTCATATAATTCAGACAATCTTGGGAAAGGAAATGAATGTTTCATGAAACAAAACTAAATTGAAGCCTATGGAGTGTGGACAATGGCGCCATTTTTTATTTGACTCTGTTTAAAGCTTCCAGAACGTGATAGTGTTTTTTGCTGCATATTTTGCAATTCAAGTGACCAAACATTGATCTTTATGATACCTTTGCCAAACTGTGCTAGTTAGATCAAACCCTGTAGAGTGAACTAAGATTGTGAAATATTTTTGAACACCAAAGCTTCAAAATTTAAAGTTTAGCTAGCTAGATCTGCAAACTAAGCTTCATATGTTCCTTTAGTCCTTTACTCACAGAATATGTAATTGTACTTTTTGTAATATTTGTTGTTTCTAACCCTTCCTCTTCTTTTTTTTTTTTTTTTTTTTGGGGGGGGGGGGGGGGGGGTGTGTGTTGGTTACAAGTTTGTAATCCTTCTGTGTAGATTAATTCACGTTTTAATTACATACAGCACATGGCCTACCCCACTGGCTGTAATGTATGGCATTTATTGTTGTTCAGTACACTGTTGAATTGCCCTTTCTTTACTGATTATCCTTTTGGTTATGAACAAATTTATTCTATATGCATAATAGTTACAGCAAATTGATAATATTTCTTGTCAGTTGTAGGCCACTTTTGTAAATAGTGGTTGGTTTATAAGTGATGAAAGGAATGTGCTAATTATCTCTAATAGCTTGTGATATGTCCCATTACCGTCCCAGGGTTCTGGAGCATATTCTCTTGCTTGAAACTTACACTCAGGAATCAATACCAGCCCTCCATAAAATAAGGTTCTTAATGATGATACTTTCTCAAATCTATATTCAGTTTCTGTTTCAAATGGGCTCTTGATTAGCTTGGTGCTTGTTTCCAGGAAGTATCTTCTCGAGGCTACAGAAGAAGCTTCAATTGCATACAATAAAGCAGTATGTTCCTTTAATAGTGTTTTAGTAAATTCTCAGTTTTTTTTGTTTTTTGTTTTTAAATATAATTTATTCTTTTGTGGTTTTGACTTAAGCATTGGACATAGAATCCTTAATGTGCTCCGATATGGAGGAAATGTAGAATAGTTTAAGGAATTATCACAAGTCACAAGCTTCTACCAGCTTTGTTGACTACAGCTAGGATTGTTCTTTTGGAAGAGGAGAGAGCCTGCTGCCCGGGGAAGTTGGGATTTTTTTTTTTTCTTTTTTTCTTTTTTTTTTTGGGGGGGGGGGGGGGGGGGGATCGTTTGTTGTGAAGGGCACCAATGTTGGAAGAGCCGAAGAGCTGGATTTTTTCCCTATCATACTTTTAGTCTACTTGCTTTGGGTGAGAATAAGGTTTGAGATCTGCTGCATAGTCAGCCAGCATGTTCATTATTTTTTAGATGTTCTGACATTTTGGTTCTGTTTTAATAATAGAAATACTCAATTAGTTTCCCAACTTCTCTATCGCTTGGTTTTGGCGTTCCAGCATTGTCAATGTTCTAGGTATTTGAACATGTCAGAATTTGCATTATACAAATCCCTACAAAGCTGAAATCAATTAGAATTCTCATTCTCTTTCAGATGTATGTAATATAGCGAGGATGGCTGAGCTAACTCCTGACCAACAAGGATTTCCATTTTAAATGGCTTTATCACTGTTACCCATAAAGAATTATTTATTGTCATCTGAATCTATTAGGTCTGATTCTATCTTCCTCTCTTGGTTTTCATTGACGATTTGCTTTTCAACGTTTTTACCAGGTTACACGCCTTCGTGAGTATCAAGGTGTTGATCCTCACTTTGATACAATTGCGAGGCAGTACCATGACATTGTAAAGGTAAACATAAGATTGCGTGAATTTCTTGCTCGGTTTCTGTGGGCAGCTCTAATCTGAGCATGTTTTTTGCAGAAACTGGAAAATATGCAGTGGACGATCCACCAAGTTGAAATGGACCTGAAACGCTTACCAGATCATTCAAGCACATGAAATAGATTGCTCCGGTTCTTTCTGTTGAAATTATTTTCTACAATTGTTTTATTGTGGACAAAGTAACTGATGAATTCATGTTGCATTATTGAATTTTGTGTGTATCATAGTATATTGTAATGAAGAAAGGAAAAAAGAAATTGTCTCGATTTTTTTCCTCGACTCTTTTCCCTCCCCTTTTAAGGGGATACTCTTGGTTTTTCAATTTTCCATTTTGGCCTGTGTTGATGTATCGAACCTACTACTCTATATACTGTGTATTGATATTTCTTAAGATCACAATTAAAATTGTGTGAGCAAAGACCAAAGGGAAAAGACCAAGGCCGTAGCCCAAGTAGTATTTGGGTCATATAGGCCTATAATGAAGGGCCGGCTATTGCCATTCCTTGGTGTTATTAGTAATCCCCACTTTTTATGAAAAATATAAAAGATTTTTTAATAAAAAATGGGTCATGTTGTCTATTAAAAAAATATTATTTTGAACAATTTTGCAAAAGAAAGTTTTTACAAATTTAATCGTTTAAATGTAATTTTTTGGTAAAAAATGAAACAGAATTTTAACTGAGTAAAAAGTTTACTTAAACAATAAATTTTAAAAAAACATTTTTTTATAAAATTATTTAAAATGATGTTCTCTAATGGACCATCCGACTGATTTTCATAAAAATTTTTAATGTATTTTATAAAATCTTGAAAAATTAAAATAGATGGGATTGGTTATAAAACTGGCAGTAGCCAGGCCCTTATAATGAGAAGGTTCAAACTTCAAAGTCCACCATTCCTTAAAATGGTTGATTTTAATAAAAATAGTTACCTCTGAATTTCTTCCTCGGTATCTCCAAAAAATAATAATAATCATAAATAATGAGAGAAAGGGGTGGGGAAAGAAAAAAAAATCTTAGCGGTTAGTAAATTAATACTAATTTTTGGGGAAAAAAAAGCTATGTTTATATATAGTTTTCTAAACAAGGCTTAACAGATATGTTTGAAAAAAAGGATTTTTATCGAATAATGGAAAAATTAAAATTAGACAAACTCATTTTCAATTAATCTAAGTTTTTGTATTTTCCAAATTTTTAAATTTTTTCGTCCATGGCTTTTGAATTTAATGGCATGTTCCATCCCAATAAGGTATGAGATTTATAAAGGTCTTGATTCCTACTCTACGTGGGTGTGTGTAGGTGTATGTTCTATTATTTTATTTTTTTTAAAAAAACTTAAATCTTTCCCATAAAGTTTTGGAGAGAATAAAGGCTTGATCGAGGGGCAAATTAAGGGCCAAAAAAAACATTTAAAAAAAAAAAAAGGAGGCTTAAAGGAGAGAATAGAAAGGGCAATTTTGTCTGATCACAATAAAAACCTTGGAAGTAGACTTTTCGAACTCTGGCAATAACCCAAACTTTCCTACCAAAATTGGTTTTCGCGGCATAAGACGTAACCGCCCTAAACCCACTGTATAACGACCCCCAAACCCCACTCCCACTCCTCACTCTCTCTAATTGTCTCCAGAGTTCACAACTCTTCTGCTACAAGGTCTCCTTTCAGGTAATGATTCCCTTCAAACCGTAGTTGGCTAGTTTCTGATTTTTTCCTTCGTCCTCCATGTCTTCTTCTCTTGATCGTACCAGTTACAACTAGCATATATATACATATATATGTACACGTACACACATTATATATATGAGATACCCATGTATGTATTTGTTTTGATTTTGTTTGCACAAGAATCGAGGCGATGTGCGAATTTTTTTGCTTAGACTATATGTCTATATGTTTATGTGTACGTGTGTATGGTGATTGTGTTTGATATACCGATATCTCTCTCTGTCATGGGTTCCATCCTTCGATTGATATGTTGATTATCATATTGTGTAATTTGCCATTGTCAAATAGGTAACTTGTAACTTACCTGTTCTCGAAGTTGATAGTAGTTTACCTGCTGCCTAAAGGAACTGGGTTTTAATGGGTTTTAGTTTTTCTCTGTAATTGGATATGCATAAGGTGGGGGGATTAGAATGATCTTGAAACCGTGGTTTTGATGACCTTGTATCGCTTGTTAGTTATATCAGATTGATGATCTTGAAACCCTAGCTTTTGATAATCTTGAGACCGTAGTTTTTAATGGGTTTTGTTTTTTCTCAGTAAATGATATAAAAATGGTGGGGATTACTATGATCTTGAGACCCTAATTTTTGGTGGTCTTGACGCCCATGTTTTCTTGTCTTGCTTGTAGAAGTTTTATATAACACACACATATATGCATTTGTCTCGATTCTCTCTCCAATATGTTCATTACATTACATATTTTTCCATATGTGATACGTTAATTACATAAGATTTCGTAATTTTTCTTCTTAGATTATGTAACGTGTAATTTGTCTGTTCTTGAGAGTAATGGTAGTTTACTAGTTTATATGCTGTATAGGAAAGTGGGTTTTAATGAATTTTGGTTTTTGCCTGTAATTCATGTGCAACAAGTGGAAATTACGATGATCTTGATACTCGAGTTTTGATGATGATAGATCCTTCCAGGGGTGGAACCAGGAGTTATCTCCAATGAGAGCATTGTGTTATGATTCTGTGGTGGTATTTGGGAACTAAAAGCTCTGTAAATCTTTTTTTTTTAAAATATTATTTTTTGATAATCATTCTCCAATTTAATACCAAAAAAAGGATATTGTTATCAACTTATTACAAATTGACTGTAAATATAATTTAAAATGACTACTATCTTCGTCTTTTTGGCATTATATTGAGAAATGGTTATCAAATAGTAATATCTCTCTAAAAAAACGCTTGGTTGAGCCAATGGGCCCACGTGCCCCAAAAGCCTCCTGGCTCCGCCAGCGGATCCTTCGGTTTGTATATTGTTAAATATTTAACGTTGTGGATTAGACCAGTTGATCTGGTAGGGAGTCAATAGATATTTATCTGATGCTTTGGAAACTGGGTTTTTATGGGCTTGGGTTTCTGTTTGATTTTATGAAAAAGGTTGAATAAATTAATTATCATTACCTTATATTGATCTAAAACAGAGGCGGCCCCTAGGGATGGATTAGTGTATACTGAGTCAACTTCCCATATAGCTCTCATACTCAGAGTCTTGTGTAATATATACAACTTTTGTAGTGACTACCTGAATTGTTGGGGCCTGACACTGGCTCAGGATTTTTCAGATATTAAGTTACGGGTGAAATGAAACCAAAATTTCCGGTGGTGAGGAGATACATACGAGCCTGTGATGTCACGGCTGAGAGAGAACATGTTAGTTTCTCTTCCTAACGAAAGATGAGAGGCCTGTGATGTCACGGCTGAGAGAGAAAATGTTAGTTTCTCTTCCTAACGAAAGATGAGGGTTGCTTTATCTTGCTTTCACCGGGTTATGGCCGTTGCGAATTGTCATTGCCTTTGCCGGCCTTCTCTAGCAAAAAATTCAATTATCACTCTGCCTCTGGATTGTCATCCAGTGTCTTAAAATCAACGGGTTATGCAAAGGTGCTTCATGATATTCTTAATGAGTTGGTATCCATAGTCCATGAGCTAGTAGTCGTGGTTGTAGCCAGCCAGTGGTAATGGGGTTGGCAAAACCTGAAATTGTCATTGCTCTGTCTTTGCAAAAACCAGTGCTTCACTGTTCTTAACCAGTGCTTCACTGTTCTTAGCACTGGAAATATGTCTTTTGAGTAAACTAGTCTAGAGGGATGGGATCATGACCGAGAAATTGGTTCCAGCCTTTTCTTTCAAATACTTGTAGGTTATCAAAACAGTAACTAATGTTTGATTAATGCTGGTGGTGCTTTTGGGATTTTCTCTTTTCCATTTTTTTTAACCTCTTAAAAAAAAAAAAAAAAAAAAAAAAAAAAAGAGAAGAAAGAAAGAAAGAGGAAGAGAGAAAAACGTTCTCTAAAATATCATGGCAGGTGTGCAAAAATATATAATATTGTATACACATTTTCTTATAC
Source organism: Liquidambar formosana (assembly GCA_039720395.1). Taxonomy (NCBI): domain Eukaryota; kingdom Viridiplantae; phylum Streptophyta; class Magnoliopsida; order Saxifragales; family Altingiaceae; genus Liquidambar; species Liquidambar formosana. The sequence goes on from CM077834.1 coordinate 5,068,957, forward strand.
TTATTCACATTAACATGTGCAATAAGGGCATACAATAATAAAACACATTATTTTTATGGAAAATGGTGGAGGAGTTCCTTCTCTCCTCCCACTCATATTTCGTCACTTGTCCAAATAAATAAGGAGAATTAATTGTATGTATATATTCTCATATTTACATAATTGTGAACACATTTTTATAAATCCATATTTGAGTGTTAAATGTTTATATTAACATGAATGTGTGTCCACGTATCCATATTAACTTATTTGTTTGTTTGTGTTATAGAATTCATATATTTCTAAAATACTAGTTGATACACACGTGCGTTGCACGTGATAATATTAGCGTTGTAAAAAATAATTTTTAAATCAAATTTAAATTTCTATACTTACTCATTGTTCATCTCCTAGTACAACTTTAATTCATATAACTACTAAACTTTTTACAATCATATAATAATTTTTTCTTCTAAATAGAATTCTTCAAATTTTAGTTTCCACACATTGCCTTTTATCCTTCTCCCACTATAACTCAAATTTGTAAATTGTGATTTTTTTCACTTACGTAACAAATTTTTTTCTTTTCCTGTTTGGATAGAATAATATTTATTTTAATTTTGCTTATTTCTCATTCCAATAAGATCGAGATGCAATATTGAAACTAACATCCAAATGAACTTAAGCAAAAAAAAGAAAAAAAAAAGAAAAGAAAGAGGTTTGAAAGACGGCTATAAAACTATAAGGAGATTCAAAAACTTGCATAACGTTACATGTGTCTATATATATTATAAGATATAATACAAGTTTTTGAATCTTTGTTAAGACAATGAAGTTTTCTAAGAATATGGAAAAAATAATAAATAAATAAAAAACTGGCCACCAAATTAAAATTTGTGTGCACCTTTGGTCATCCAATTTTAAGCACGCCCCTAATCACTGAATTAAGAGAATGATAAAAATCAAGATGCACTTATAATTCATTGATCTGGAAGATAAAAAACCACTATACAACTGGTATGCTATAACAGATTTCAAGAAACAAAAGTATTGACTATAATTGATCCTATAAATGATATATAAAAAAAATAGTGAAATTTATAGGAACAATAACTTATAACCATGACAATGACAATTTCTTACAAACATATTTTGTTCAAAAAATCACTAAAAAAAATACCTAAAATATTATATAAAATATAAAAATTGTAATATACAAAAAATAAAGCAAATTAATCTCTTACGAAGGGAGTTTTAATTTCCAAGATTATATTACAGACATATTGAGCATATCAAAACGAAGAATCTAGAAAACAAAAAAAAAAATTGGTACCTTTTTATGATGGGTTTTTGAGTGTGTAAAGAGAGAAAAAGAGAAAAATTAAATACTCAATTTATAAGAAAGAAGAAAAAAAAATTAATGTCAAGCTGATGCACTGGTTGACGGTTACTCAATATGCATTATAAAACTAAACCTGCTGGTATTTAATTCTAAAATTCTGAATGCTAACTATCTATGCCTAAGCCCACCCAATACAAAGTCAATAAACAGAAAAGAAAAACCCATATATAATAAATAATAAATACCAAAAAATAAGGGTAGTTCTCAAAACTTGCTCATAGTTTTGAATGCTACCTACAAAGAAGAGAGGGGGCGGGGGGAGATGCCAAGAATCACCATCGTTGATTATTTGTGAAATCCACTGGATAATATGTGGAGAATGTAAATTAAGACTAATTTATAATAAAAGAAGAAAAGAGGAGAAGCATAGAGAAAAGAGGAGAAGCATATGGGTAGAAAGGAGAAGGGAAACGTATGGTTGATTGGTTGTATATTATTATTAGGTCTCTAAATCAATAGAATGCTTAACTCATGTAAAATAAGTCACCTTGTTCTAATAACTTTTGTTCTATCATATTTAAATTTTTAAAGTTAGTTAAGTTATTCAGATTTCTAATTATATATAGAACACTTACATGTTTCTTAGTTCAAATATATTTATATGCGTGGTTGGGTAAATGTTATGTAATCTTTAACTTTATATTGATAATTTTTTTTTCCTATATATCGATCATTTCAATTAGTATGTGGTGTAGCTAGAATTAATAATATAACCTACAACAAAGAGTCAAGACTCAAAACTCTCAAAGAAATTGAAACTTTTTTTTTTTTGTATCAAAAAGAGATAGTGCACTTAAGTTCACGGTGCATTCATAATTACATAAATAAATCAACAAAAAATCACTTAGACACTCAAAAAAGAAGAAAAAAATCACTTACCTTATGCTTCAAATTTTCTCTAAATCACAATGGGGATATTGAAAATTTAACTGAACTCGATTCAATAAACTTTATTCCCTCCTACATGAATCCTATTGGGGAGATTCACTCAAAAAAAAAAAAAAAAACTATTGGAAGCAAGCGACAGATCCTTACCTCTATTTTTAAAGCACATGCACATGTATGAACCTCCATTAAAACGTTTAAAAAAAACATCACCACCAGCCGCGTTAATAGAATTATTGAAATAAAATAGATGAAGCAACCGATTGAGAATTGGGGCGTTCACATGGGTTAAAATGGGGCAAAGTATGGAAATAAAAATGAAAAGATATTAATTAATATGGAATAATGATGCATGGAAACTGTTAAAAGCAACCTATATTAAGGTATGTGTTTTAGAATTATAGTTTCCATATTACTATATTTCTAATATATGCAGAAGGGTGGGTAGTTGTGTATTTAAAAGGAATTATAGTTTCTGTTTCTTTTGAATTCCTATTTGTGTTTTATATATTAAGGTATGTGTTTTAGAATTATAGTTTCCATATTGCTATATTTCCTATATATGCAAAAGGGTGGGTAGTTGTGTATTTAAAAATTAAAATAAGGGTATATTAGTCAATCAAAAGTTTTTCTCACATTCATCTTTTTATAGGTAGTATAGAATAGATAGATTTATGACACATAATAGAAAATGAATGAAAGTGAAAAAGAAGGGTGGAAGCAAATAGTGTCCTATTTTTATATGGTATTATCACACCACTCATCATATCAAGTCTTTCAGGAAATATAATGAAAAAAGGTTTAGCACTTATGCTATATGTATAAATAATTATTAAGATAAATTCCTAAGAACAATCCCGAAAAGAGAGGATTCGAATGGTGTTCTCTTCTTCTGGATTCTTCTCAAGTGCCCTTGTGGGATCCACCACTGAAACTTCCTTTTCATACATGTATGTGTGGAGGCCAAGGTAGCCCGCCACTGAAGCTTCCTCCATTCCTCTACAATCTACATGCCAAGCTAGCGTAGCTGCTTACCCAAATGCGTCGAATCTACGCGTTATTACTCCAGAAACACGTCAGCAAAGATCACAACCATCAATCATGACTTACTAAACCCAATACTAACCCGCGGTCCCACATACCCTAACCTGAGTTAGTTTTTGAGGAGCTCAAAACATAACCGCCCTAAAACCCCTATATATAGACCCAAAAACCCCGCATCAACTCTCATTTTCAAGGCTCAATTTGCAACTGCAACAGCCAGTAGAACTAGACCATCGTTTGCTTCATATTTTCTCTCTCTCATTCTTCTCAGTTTTAATCAGACAAAGTACATGGTTGATCTCGAACTAGTGATTCCCACTGCTTTTGGTAATCTTGTTTTATCCTACGAATAGCGATGATTCTTTTTGTGAAGTTTTCAACTTAAAAATAGGTTTACCCTGTTAGTTGGACGGTCCGAGCAAATATATGAATCATGTCAATTTTTTTTTATAATTGATCGATGTGGGATGCCTTATTTTCTCAATGCTTTGGAATTTTATGTTGTTGTGGTTGATTATGATTTTTACTAAGCAAAAAAAATTTATGCTTTGTGTTGTGTTGTGTTGTGTGTGTCCTTTAGATCCATTCACTGAGGCCAAGGACTCTGTTGCCTTTGGGACAAAAGATTATGTACACATTCGTATACAGCAGAGGAATGGAAAGAAGAAGCTGACCACTGTGCAAGGGCTAAAGATAGAGTTCAGCTACGAAAAGATCCTTAAGGATTTCAAGAAAGAGTTCTGTTGTAATGGGAATGTTGTGCAGGACAAAGAGCTTGGCAAGGTAATAATAACAATAATAATGCTCCAGCAAGTTATTGATTTGAAGTCTTAGAAAGTTATGAGATTTGTCAATCTTTGAGTCTAGTGGCATGTCTCATCCCAATAAAGGGTTGACTAAATATTGTGTTGGCTCTTGTGTAGGTTATTCAACTCCAAGGTGATCAGAGGAAGAACGTTTCCAACTTTCTTGTTCAGGTAATTGGGATTTCTTAGCACGTGCCCGAAAGATAGATGTTAAAGATTACATTTAATGAAGCATTAATTTCATTAGAAATTATGAAAAAACATAGAAAATTATACAAGTAGCATAGAAAAACGTATTGAAAATGATGCAAATTACATATAAATAAAATTAAAATTAAAATGTATAGAAAAATTGTGCAGATACATTTTGCCATGCACTGATTATTTCATTAAATGTACGCTAAGATGTTAAGAAACCCCTTTATAATATAAATGGGATTTTCATAAGAGATTAATGCTAGCTGTCTGTTTGTTTGTTTAGTTTTTTGTTGGTTTGTGGCATATGCTGATTCTTCTGGGCTTTTGTGATTTCACAGGCTGGCCTTGTGAGGAAGGAACAAATTAAGATACATGGTTTTTGAGGAAGTGGTAATCTGTCTCCCAGTTTAGGAAAGACGGAAATCGTTGGTTTATGAGTTCTCGTAGGTGTTTCATCAATTTATCCAGTGTTTGATAAGTTCTCTATGTATGTGGGGTTTAAAAAGTTTGTGTATGGAGTCTGTTTCTTTTTCCTTCTCTCGTGCTTACCACTGTTTCAATGGAATGTACCGAAGTTCTACTATTAATGAAAATAAATATTTTTAGTGTCATGCGCCTCTCTCTCTTTCTCTCTCTCTCGTTAAAAAAATCATAATAAAATAAATTTGGTGGGGGGGGGGGGTTGTTTGTGATAAAAGCTTTTATTAGCCCCATCATGCCCTTGCCCGTGCAACCCAAACATGCTCAATTCATGTCTAGAAAATAATTCTTTGGGTTGCCGCCTTGATTGAGAGAGCGGTGGTGGTATTAGTAACATATTCAATACCAAAAATAAAGCTCATTTACATCACCCTTCTTCCCACATATCGTAATGAAACAGTCAATTGGTCCTTTGTCAATATGTGAAGAGATTCATCAACCCAAACAGAAAACAGAGAATCACCAATATCTCTAAGAATAGCATTTTGACAGTTTTGGTTGCACCACTCAATATGCTATTGAAAATCGAGTGCCGTTTTGAAGAGCATTTTCCACTGCCACGGTTTTGATATCCTCATTGTGATCAGCAAGAAATTGCAAAAAGCTAAAGTGGAAGAAAGTATTGATGTCAATGAATAAATAGTACCATGAGTTGGTGGCATACTGAGGGGTCAGTGACCAAATAGAACCATGGCTCCATGTGCAGAATTGGAGTTTCAAATGCACAGATTTTAGCTTAGAACTTAAAAACTAAATACAAACCGAGTCAACTGACACCAAATCATCACACAATCACAAATGCCCATATCCTTCTTTCAAAATAACATTTTGATAGAAGCCTTCAGACAAATATGGCCAGAGAAAAAGCACCAGTACACGAAGGAATATCAATTAACAAACTTAGTAATTAGCTGTGCAGAGATCATAACGAGTAAAAAGTCGAAACAGTCAGTTGTTGTCAAGCACACATATTTGTACTAGATACAAGGGTTCTTCCTTGACCTAACTACAGTGATGGGGTAGCTTGGATCAAAGAATTCAAGCAAAACATAACTAGAGAACAATACCCTTCTTCAAATAACTTCCGTTTAGAAGCCTTCAAACAAAAACATGCCAAAAGAAATTACAGAAAATACTACAAAATAGAAGAAATTAAATGAACATGACAACTCACATGCTCAAAGGGCAAAATATTTGAATCTATTGGCAAGCATTTTGCGAACAAAGATTTCCTGAGACAGCTTCCAAGTCCTATAGGGCCCCATTAATCTACAACTATCATCTCCAAGAGGAACTTCTTGTTGCATCAGTAGCAACAGCCACAAGCAGATCTAGAAAAGCTTACCCTGATGTTGGGTTCCACTCCTCATCATTGCACAGAACTCATCGTAGTTGATCCTACCATCCTATAAGTCCAATAGGATGAGTGCTGATGCATAAAACTGAAAAAAATGGCTTTGAATTTCAAATTTTAACAAAAGAACTTACATTATCAGAATCCACTTCAGATATAATTTCCCTGATGGTGGCTTCATCACCCATTCCATATTCTTTCATGGCTGTTTCTAGTTCATCTCTTGTGATAAACCTGTAATGACATCCAAAAAAAGGAAAATAAATCAGTTTTTAAGACCACTGAGTCCGGCAAAGCCCCATAAAAGTTTGGCCATTCATTCTTATTAGAGTTCCCCTAAAACAGATTTTGGGGTGCCTGAAATAGGACTAATCTCATCAAATTTGGGGGAGTTCATCCACTCTGACCAAAGCCTGGTTTATTACAATCAAAGCTCAGGACCATGCACATTTAAATCTACAGCCCCTACAATTTCTCAAATGTTTATAGTTGTCTAACAAAGCGCATATGCATGTAGAACTCTGATTTGATTAAAGAACTCAAGACCACAATTCAAAAGATATGACTTGCAATGGATGGATTACAAATACATGAAGCTACCAGAGAAAAGTTGGGGCTTCTTTTAATAAGATGGTTAAAAAGCACGATACTGGTTGCCTGGTCAGGTTTTCCAGTTCTACAGAAAGGGGTAAGTGTTTTCAGAGAGAGAGAGAGAGAGAGATACCCGCTATTATCTGTATCAAAATGCCGAAAGGCTTTGTAAAGATGTTCATCTCTTTCTAACTTGTGTCTATGCATTGTAGCAGTGATAAATTCAATGTAGTCAATTGTCCCATTTCCATCCACATCAGCCTGAGATGCAGAATCAGAAGTGTTGGTTGGGTAGGATGTGAAATAGATAAATAAAAAATTGGAAGCTTCGGAATTTAGTAACTTACAGCTTCCATGAGCTGCCGAACTTCAGCTTCTGTGAGCTTTGATCCAAGTCGAGCTAGTCCTGTCTTCAGTTCCTCATAGGTGATTGTGCCGCTGTTGTCAGTGTCCATGTTTGTAAACATTGATTTCAGCCCTTGGATTTCTTCTTCAGATAGATTTTCTGCAATGACCTACAATAATTTTCACAATTCACCCAGTTGAGTAAAAGAGAAAAGGTAGTCAGGTCCATGTCTGCCTGGCTTACACATGGCCTGTTGAATAATTAAGCATTCCAGAAAGAGTCCTGTGTATAATGATGGTGCCATCATCCCTCTCACTATGAGCTCTCCCATTTTTTCAGCTATTTTGGGCACATAATTTAAGATATGCCTCATCATCATATTTGTCACATTGAGTCTGTTCCACTAGTATAAATTTGGCCAAAATAGGTCAAAATGGGCCCACACATGCCAGTCAAAGTTGACATAGAATTTTGGTCAAACATTGTTGAAGGAGAGAGAACATCAAACTTTGATCGACAGTGCGATTAAACCATGTGGCACTTTATAATAAAATTTTATACATGGGACCTTTGTAGGGTCCTCTATCCAAAGATGGGGCATGTGGTTTGGAATTCGTGCAACACTGAAATACAGGGGAGCTCTTTATTCAATTCACTGATGAGGACACCCACCTCAGAGCTTTTCTCTGCCAGAATATATAATTGAACTTTAAGATAGATGTCATCCAAGGTATATCATTTACAGGACCAGTCATATTGATGTTCCAACCATTGGCGGTCCTATAAACTTTTGTGAAATTTAAAAGACAATGGATTCTCTAAAAATTGATTTTTGGACCCACCTTCAATGCAAGCTTCTTAAGTTTGTTCATCGCTCTGAATTGCTTCATCCTAGAAAGGACTGCACTGTCTATTGGCTTGTCTGATGCTTCTCCACCTTCTCTAATCCATGGGTGCTCTAGTTCAGCCATATAATTGTATATTTGTGGTTAGAACAGACATGTATATTACATAAAAGAGCACAATTTTGTCAAGCATGCCAATTTAACATTGATTTATCATAACAGATTGACTAAGGATTTGCATCATATTGAATCCTCATAACAACAAACAGCTTTACATGACAAATTTCATGAGGCAAACCTAGCCTCATGAATTTGAAATCATAAAAGAGACATCCGAGATATAATTTAATTATCTAAATATAACTTATTTTGAAATGTCATATGATGGCTTAAGCAAGATACTAGTGAGAGAAAAGCACAATGTGTGTGTAGTTTTTTCATGAAACCTTTTTGCAGTTTTCTGATATTGGTGTATTTACATTCTCTCAAAAAGCTTTGTGCATCTTGCAATTTATTACCTCGTTCCTTTTTTTTTCAGTTTGTTTGTTTTTCAAGCCCCACCCCCCCCCCCCCACCCCGCCCAAAAAAAAAAAAATCGACCTCAACAAACTCTTTTTATTTTTATTTTTTGATAACAAGGAAAATCCTTGGGCAAACCCTAGTCCCACGTTAGACCCCACAAGCCACTAGCTTCCCTGTAACTTTTAATTTGTTTTAATGAAGGGCCTTTATTCAGTAAAAAGAAGGAAACAGTAAATATAACTCAAATCATTAAAATAAAGCCCTCAAAAAATTTGTCTCAAAACGACTAAGATGAAATGATTAATTATGTTGTGAGACATACCTAAAACTTGAGCAGAAGTAATCCGTTTTTTAGGGTCCTGTGTCAGCATCTTCCGAACCAGGTCCTTAGCACTGCTCGATATGGATGGCCACGGTTGACTTTCAAAGTCAATTTCTCCTTGCAATATAGCATCAAAAATGCCCTTCTCCGTTTCTACAATGCATGTTCATTAGGAAACATATGACACGCATTTTCTTATCGATAGCAATTCATATAAGAATCTAGTATTACACAAATGATAGTTTTGTTTAGCAAAGAGATAGTAGATATGTGTCTTTACCAGCCCAAACGGAGGCACGCCACTGAGTAAAATGTACAAGATAACTCCCGCACTCCAAATATCGATTTCCTTCCCATATCTACGCCGTAACACTTCAGGAGCAACGTAGTAGGCACTCCCCACAATATCCCGATACACTTTTCCTGGCAAGAGTTTCTTATGTTAAATAATTAAAATAAGAATAATAATAATAAATAACAGCTATTTTACTAGTGGATTGAAAACATAAATTTTGCATTCCAATGAAACATAAATTCTTACCTAAGACCAATATTGCCAAACCTATTGCAATGAAGGAATGTCCTAACATAATATATTCGGTGAAGTTTGCATACAAAATACAGATATTCATGCCCCAGCTAGATAAGAGACACAGAGAACTTTGAACTTCCATCTACGGCGATAAATCCTGAATACACTATTAGGGCAGTTTCTCCTACGTCAGACACAAATGTCCAAGTCTTCATAGTGAACCTAGGTGTCCAATATTACATTTCCATGATGCCATCTTCAGCGATAGTTAGGGAAGTCAGGAAGATTTA
>CM077834.1:6880277-6934093 GCA_039720395.1 Liquidambar formosana
TGCGGTACCCCATATCGATAGATGATGCTGTGCTGTATGAACTGTGCTACCTTCTTGGAATTCAAGGTCGTGAAGGACGCTGCTTCCAACCCACTTAGTAAAGTAGTCGATGGCGACCAGGATGTATTCATGCCCATTTGATGCCTTTGGCTTGATCTGTCCGATGATATCTATCCCCCATACCGCAAATGGCCAAGGTGATGACATACTCATTAAAGGCATAGAAGGCAAATGTTGTCCACGGGGCGAACAGTTGGCATTTGTGGCACTTCTTGACATGTGCGTGGCAGTCTCTTTCCATGGTGGACCATAATAGCCTAGCCTCATGATTTTCTTAGCCAACATATAGCCGTTCGTAGTGCGGAGCCCCTGTTCCTTCATGGATTTCTTTAATCAGATGCTCGCTTCCTCCTCGGTGACACACAGCAGGTGGATCCCGTCGTATGACCTTCGATATAGCTTTCCTCCACAAAGTACATAGTGACTTGCCAACCGCCTTAGGGTTTTTCTATCGATACAGATGCTCCTTCTAGGTATTCCCTTTCTTCAATGAACTTCATTATGTCATGGAACCACGGGTGGCCATCATTTACCTCTCCTCCTCGGATTGCACAACAGTACACAGGCTTGTCTCGGCATTCTATCACCAACGCTTCACATTTCCCCCTTCAGGTATCTCCACCATGGATGCTAGGGTCGCCAAGGCATCGGCGAACTGGTTCTTGTTTCTTGAAAGGTAGTTGAACTCTATCTCTGAGAACTCCTTGGTTAGAGCTTCCAGATAGGCATGGTAAGGCAACAATTTCTCATCTCGAGTTTTCCATTCCCCTTTTATCTGGCAAATGATTAGTGCTGAGTCCCCGAACACTTCCAATTCTTTGATCCCCAATTCAAGTGCCGCTTCCAGTGCTAGGATACAGGCCTCATACTCAGCAATGTTGTTGGTAGCTTCGAACCCCAACTTGACCGCTAACGGTGTAAATGCCTCTTCGGGTGAGACCAGCAGGACTCCTATCCCATAACCTTTCTTATTGGCTGCCCCATCGAAGTATACTCTCCAAGTTTTTCTACCAATCTCTAGCACGTCCTCATCTGGGAATTGATCGTTGAACGGAGCGGATGATGACACCGGACAGCTGGCTAGGTAGTCTGCGATGACGCTTCCCTTGATAGACTTTTGATTCACGTACTTGATGTCGAATTCATTGAGGAGAATTGACCATCGAGCAGTTCTAAATGACAATACTAGCCTTTCTACCAGGTACTTCAACGGGTCCATGCGACTTATCAAGAACACTTCGAAGGACATCATGTAGTGTCGAAGTTTCTGCGTCGCCCATACTAGTGCCACACAAGCTTTTCAATTCGCATTGTACTTCACTTCATAGTCTGTCATTTTCTTGCTTAAGTAATAGATGGCATTCTCCTTTGTAGACCCTTCGAGATATTGAGCTAACATAGCTCCCGTCGCGGTTTCGGTGACCGTTAAGTATAACAAAAGTGGCGCACCTTGCCGTGGGGGAACTAAGATTGGAGGATTGCTCAAGTATCTCTTAATGGTCTCAAAGGCCTCTTGGCATTCTTCGTTCCATACTTTTGGCACACCTTTCTTAAGCAATTTGAAGATTGGTTCGCAAACCATGGTTAAGTTGGCAATGAATCGGCTTATGTATTGAACTCTTCCCAGAAAACCCCCGGATCTGCTTCTCAGTGCTAGGCGGCTCCATCTCCACAATAGCTTTTATCTTCCCTGGGTCCACTTCGATACCTCTCTGAGTGATCATAAACCCCAATAACTTGCCTGCAGTGACACCAAAAGCGCACTTCTGTGGGTTGAGACGGAGGATTGTACTTTTTGCTTCGCTCTAGGAATTTCTCTAGTGCCTTGAAAATGCCCTTCTCTATCCACGGACTTCACGATCATATCATCGACATAAACCTCGACTTCCTTATGGATCATATCATGCAATAAGGGTCGTAGCTGCTCTTTGGTAAGTAGCCCCAGCGTTTCTTAAGCCAAAAGGCATTACCTTGTAACAGTACGTTCCCCATTGCGTGATAAAGGCTGTTTTCTCCATGTCTTAAGGCGCCATCTTTATCTGGTTATACCCGAGAATCCGTCCATGAAGGAGAGGAGTGCATGTCCCACTGTACTATCCACCAACACGTCGATATGGGGTAAAGGAAAGTCATCCTTAGGGCTCGCGGCGTTGAGATCTCGGAAATCGACACACATCCTCACTTTCCCATCTTTTTTAGGCACAGGCACTATATTCGACAACCACTTCGGGGTACTCCACAACTTGGAGGAAACCCGCGTCTAGTTGTTTAGTTACCTCTTCTTTTACTTTTAGAGCCCATTCTGGTTTTAATCTTCTGAGTTCTGCTTTAACCCGGCTTCTTTAGGGAATTAGTGGGGATATAGTGTTGCACAATATCGGGGTCGATGCCAGGCATGTCTTTCATAAGACCATGCAAAAGCCATAATGTTGGCTTTCAAGAGGGAGATCATCTTTTCTTTTTCAACGGGGGAGAGGGTTTTCCCAATTTTAACTATTCTTGGCAATTCGTCCTAAGTTGATTGATTCCAATTCATCCATATTAGGTTCGGTGACGCCCCTTTTCCTTTGCTCAACGAGCTCCGGGGGGACATCGTTCCTAGGATCTATATCCATGCCATAAATATCCATAGAGGAGAGAAAAGAGACACTGCATATATAGAGAAAGAAAGCACACTTTATTGACTAGGAATAATGGGAATGACACACAAAAGAAAGAAGAAAACAAACAAATCTGTATCAATACTATGACTCCACAAAGTGAGTAAGTAGATACATCTTATTGAATTAGGGAAATATTACTAAACTAAGACACCTACAAGCTGCTATCAGGTAGGCCAAGGTCTTCTTCTTCATGGATCTCCGCAACGACACCACATTCAGGTACCAATTCAGGAGTGGCAAGGTAGCATGGCTAATGGACGAACCCTGGAGTTCTTCAATGGTCGAGTCTTCCATGATGAGGATCATATCTTGGAACATTTAGTCATAGCCCCTGCATCAAGGTTCTCTGCCCAGTCCTCCTCTTTCTTTTCCCAGAACTCATCATTGATGGCATCATCATCCACCATTTCAGTTGTGATTGGATACCATTCGGTGAAGAAGATTTCAAAACCCGGAACTCGGATCTTGGTAGCTTGATCAAAGGTGGGCTCTGGAAACCCGCAATATAGAAAATCATTCCCTTCTTTGACGAAGTAACCATTCAAAGTAGGTCGATATGGCGAGATCTTCAGGTCTGGCACCCTTCCCTCGGCTTTGGCTCTTACTTTCTCTTTGTTCCTCTTCAGCATTTCCGCATGATCATTTTTAGAGGGCTCATATCCTAGCCCGAAGGTGTATGAGGTGACACGGCTTTGAATAGACGTAGGGATCCCTTGTTGGCGACGCCCTAGCCCCATGCCTGGAAAGAAACTCATCTTATCATTATTTCACCGACGTGCAAGTTGCCATGGGGGCAAAAGTCCAAGGGTATTAATTCACCCTTTTCGAGCTCTTTTTAATGCATTGGACATAGTCAAACCCAGATAGCGGTATCGCTGCTGATTCAGGTTGTATCTCACATATAGGCACACCTGCGAGTTTCAATTCATAGTCCCCTTGAAGTGTTACTATGGCTTCTTCATAAGGAAACTTCACCTTTTGATGGAGTGAAGATGGCACAGCCCCAGCAGGATGGATCCAAGGTCGGCCCAACAACAAGTTGAAACATGACGGCATATCCAACACTTGGAATTCTACCCTAAATTCAGTGGGTCCCATGATAAGAGGCAAAGTAACTACCCCTATTACTTCTCGGCGGGTGTTGTCATAAGCTCTTACGGTCTACCCAGATGGCGTGAAATCAGTGGGTCCCAAACCCAAAACAGTGGCAGTTCGGAGAGGACATACATTCAGTGCGGACCCATTGTCGATAAGAACGGTGGGAACCCTCTTCCCCATAGTGTCAACGGTCACATAGAGAGCTTGAGAATGGCTGGGCCCGCTTTTAGGTAGGTCTACATCGGTGAACACGATGGTTGAGTTCTTGGGAGTTGGATTCACCAAATGTACCAATCCCTCGGGGGATGTGTCAACAGGCACTTGTATCTGATTCAACAGTTTCAACACGGTCTATCTGTGCTTATGCGAGGCCATGAGCAAGCCCCAAATAGTAATGTTGGCATTGGTCTTCTTCAGCTGCCTAAGCACTTCATCCTCTTCTTCTTGCAAGCTAGGACGCCTCTGCCCTTCTAAATCTTCCAACGGATTTTCAGATTCTAGGTGGGGGGCTTGAAATGACGACCCCCTCTGGTTATATGGTCCAACTCATCATCGCTAGCCCATATGTCATGGACTTCCTCGGAGTCATTCATCAAGTCATCCCATTCTATCATGTCGATGCTCTCCATCTCTGTCGGCAAGTCATCCCAACCTGAAGGGACTATCGGCTCATCTGATATCGGACTTGGGCTTGAGTACAGCACATAGTAATCATATTTCCCCGACGCTTCACCTAATAGGCCAACCTGAGGATCCCCTGCTTCATATCTTTCTTTCAGCTCTTGTTGGATAGATTTCTTTGGCAACAACAAAACCTTTTGGTCAATGAGGTCTTGGATGATCTTCTTTAGTATAGAACAAGCCTCGGTGTCATGGCCGGGTGCACGATGGTATTGGCAATATTGGTGAGGGATTGATGGTCTTGGCTTTGGTGGAAGTGGCATGATAAGGCTGTTATTGCGGCAAATGGTGAAGAGACGGGTTAAGGTCATGGGGAGCGGAGTGTATTGTCTTATGGGATGGCGAGGGCGAGAGGATTCAACCCCAATGGCATTTATAGTGTTAGGTGGGGGTGTGTTGTTGTGTGATGGGAGAGGATTACAGGTGACATTTGGACGGGTTGGTGGTGAAATGACTTGCTTGTCAATGAGGTCTTGGACTTGGTGGCGAAGGTGAATACAGCGATTGGTGGCATGGCCTTTGGATTGGTGGTACTTGCAGTACTCATTCTCATTGTAGCTCTTGGGTAAGGGATTTGGTGGAGGTCTTGGGTCGAGTGGCTTCAATAGGTCACGACTTATGAGCTTTTCAAGGACTCTTTCGAGTGGCATGAATAGGTCAGTGAATTGGCGAGGTGGATTGACATCATTGAGAGAAAAGGGTTGGATTGGTTGAGTTATGGTGTTGACCTCGGCATTGTTCTTCCCAGTAAAGTTTGTCTTGCGACTCCTCACTTCCTCAGTCTTGATTGTCCCATCATTGATAGCATCTTCAACCTGCGTGCCAGCCCCAATGAGAGCTTTGAAATTTGGGAAATAGTGGGCAAATAGGTGCTTGTGATACACGGGCAGCAGGTTCTTAACCACTAACTGAATTTGGTCCTCCTCATTCGGCCTATCCGTCATTCTCGACGCCTTTTGTCTCCACCTTGTAATGTAAGCGGAGAAAGTTTCATAAGCCCCTTGCTTGGTAGTTTCTAGGTCCCTTCGAGTAACGTCCACCTCTGTGTTATACTTGTAGTGCTCTGAAAACTCATTGCATATGTCTTCCCAAGTCCGGGTTCTATTCTCATCCAAGGATAAGAACCATTTCAAAGCAGAAGTGGCCAAGGTTTCATGGAACATTTGAGCTAAAAGCTCGTCAGTAGCCCCTCGAGGGTGCATAGCTCGCACGTACATCTTCAAATGAGTCTTAGGGCAACCCGTCCCATCGAACTTTTCTAACTCCGGCATCTTGAATTGTAGTGGAATACGAGCCGTTGGAAACAGGGATAGAGTCCGCACATCGACCATGTCATCAGCCCTGCGAATCCCTTTTATGGTTCTCTCCAAAGCTTCTACCTTGCTAGCTAACACGGAATCACTGCTAGTACCTTTCCCCTTGGCTTCCCCTTCTAGGTTGGTGACCTCAGGTTTCGAGCTACTTTCCCCCCTTGTCTTGGTGTTCTCATTGGATTGAGGTCCCTCTTCGGTGCCAGCCCCATGAGGTATACCCGAGGAATGGGCCTTAGAGCCATTTTGTTCAAGATCCGCCATCTTCTGTTGGTTCTCTTGAGCCATTTTCAATGCGGTATCGGATGTCTCGGCGGTATGGTCAAGCTTGGCCATGATGGCTTTCAGGCAAGCCTCAAGGTCAAAGTGCCCCTCACTAGTTCTTTCGTCGGCCATGTCTGTCTGATGGGTAGACTCAACACTCACTAGACGCCCTTGTGGATTGCGGATCCAAGCCAGCACGTCTATGGATAGAAAAGTTTTAACCTTTAGCCTAAGGACTTGTCCTAAACCTCCATATTTTCCTTAATGAACTCGGTCTCTACACCATGTTTAATTAATTCATTCCTTTTATCCAATTACCTTTACAGGGATCATGGATTAAGGGTATGTTTTAAAGAATAGGGCATAGAGTCCTTCAACTAGGTTTAATTAATCCCCTAGGACTAGCACATCACAAACATAGCTTTACATCCTATTTCCTTAATTTATTCCTCCTAACCCATGGCCCTAACGAAGGCTAGGGTTTAAAGGTCTATGTTAAGGGCATAAGATATAAAGCCTCACACCACAAACACGGCATAGCATCATTACAAACAATTGTGGGTGCATAAAGGTGAGACCGTAGTGTCCTACAAGTCTGTCTATATGGACTAATGATAAGGGTAGGCTAGGGTCCTTCACTTGCTTGAGCAATCCTTATACCTAACCACATGTGGCATCAGGAACGCCGCGTGGGTCCAGCAGTACGTGATTAACTCATTTAATATACCCAAGGGTACTAGGCAAGAGAGGTTGATAACTTTCGCCCCAACACATGGAATCAGGAAAACCAAGGTTGAGACTAGGCCGATCGTTGGCAAGGATACATCGAGGGACATCGATCCTAGCATGCAAGAGTTTGCGCACACAATGCAATAAATGAAAGCACACAATCAAGCGGATGCAATGTGATTGATTTTAATTAAACATAAGAAATTAACTTAGCCCAATTAAACTTTATAGAGTCTAGCCCACAACATCCCCAGTGGAGTCGCCAAACTGTGAACCCCGAAAATTGGGCCCACAAGGGATTGAAAGAAAATGGGTTTGAAAAAGAAAAAGGAAAGGAGTCGCCACCTTATTTTTAAAGGAAACAAGGAAAACCCTAAAAATAGTTTGTTTTAGGGAAACAATTTGAATGACTCCATAAAAAAGGAAAGGCAAAAACCAATCTTTTGAAAACCAAAGAAATCGGGGATTCGGAGGCTAAGTTATGACATGGGAAGGTTCTAGGCAAAGCCTATAGGCACCCATGTCACCCTTTCGATCTCTCAGTTCATTTGGGCTAAATCAAGATCTTTCCATACAAAAATCAGCAAGTATATCATCACAAGAATTGCATGCATATCATATATTTCATTCATCCATCCATGCATAATAAGCACATAAAAACAGAAAAAGAAAAAGAAGAAAAGAAAACAAAAATAAACCTAGGATGCTTGGATCCTAGAACGGACTTGAGCCTCACGAAGAGCGCCTACGTACCATGCAACGAAATACATGGATCAGAGTCCACGTAGTTCGATTAGAATTAGGGTTAAGACCTAATATAAACCTATGGTTAAAACCCTAGGTTTCCTTATTTGATCAAGAGAGAATTGATAGAAAGTTTGATTTTAGGAAAGAAATCCACAAAATGGAAACTTTAATAAAAACCAGAATTTTGTTGGTTAAGGAAACCTCTAATTAAACCATAGGATCATATTAAAAATTAACCCTAGATAGGGAGAAGAGAATGAGTTAAGAAAAAAGGTGAATTGGGGCACCTTCACACCCACTTACCTGAGCGCAATTAGCTCCAAGCATTTAGCCATTTCAGACATAAGCAGCCCTATTTGCCATAGGACAAATACCACACCTATTTGCACCCTTACAAGTGCTCAAAACCATGCAAAAACACTAACATGAAAATCTGGACAGAATAGTATTATGACCTAAAATCATCCACTAAGCATGCCAATAGCAAAAACAGCGAACAATAATAAGTCCTAACATATTCCTAGAACCATATCATGCATAAAAACCCTAAAACATACTAACATGCATGCAAAACTATCATGTTTACTCCATATGAAAAACATATACAGCAAACACGAAGAAAAACCAAATAAAAAAGTCTACTTTATCATGCTATATGAAAACAAACACAAAACAATGACTCTAAAACCCTAAACTCACAAATATGCTTAAAAACTCACAAGACATACTTTAATCATGCTAAAACCAAACTAAACAGAAATTAAATCATGCATATTAACTAACTAAAGCAATATAACATGATGAAAATCCTAACTCTAACATGCAATGACACTAATCCTAGCACAAGGACAAACAGGAGCACAAGAATCATAACTATGCATTAAAAACCTAAAGGACAGCCCTAAAGCATGCTAAACAGTAGATAAAAAATAGATATTCCATGTATATTAACTAGCTAGAGTGTTAATACATGATAAAAAAGTTACCTTTAACATGCAATAAGCCTAACCCATATGAAAACCTAGTTTAAGCTTGAATAGAGAAGGAGAATACCTTAGGAAGGGCCTTCCTTTGTGTTTGTAATTGTTTGTGGCTCCTCAGGTCTTTAAAGTGAATCAAACCAACACGAATCCTCCTCTTTGTCAAAGTGGTATCACAGCAAAGAGATCAAAACTCACTCAACTTTGAAAAGAAAATAGAAAACAAAAAGAGAACAAGAGAAAAGAAAAGTGATTTTCGTCACTTTGCAGCAGCAGCAACTTCAATCGCGTTTTTGGGTATGAAAACGTTGGATTTGGACAAAGCTTGTGAAATACAAAGTTGTAGAGAATTGAATTAGCTTTCTAACAAGATTAATTTCATCAAATTCTGACTTCGGATGAAAAAGTTATGATTAAAATACGACTGCTGGTTTTCAGAAAATCTGCTGCTGAATTATGACGAATTTCACTCCCTCCAAACCCTCTTCTCCTCCCCCTTGTTTAAAGACATTAAGAGAGTATTTATAGCTGAAATCTGGAGTTTCCCTTTCCTTCCTGGACTAGGTTTCCTTGGAGAATAATCAAAAGGTATTTTATAATGATAAAAGACTTCTAATCTGAATAGGAAAAGGAAATTGTCTTTTATAAAAATTGGGAGATTGACCGCTAACACGCATGCACATGTATCATATGTGCGTACACACACTCATCACATACGTACACGTGTTAGTGTCATGATAAAAATGGCTAATTTAATAAAATAATTTTCTTTTCATTTTAACCAAAAATCTCATGCTGTGATTCGCACTAATTCTTCAAGGATAATCCGTAAATAACCACACTAAACTCATCATCAATGCCACGGGACTTAATACCTCATATGCATCCATATGAACTCCAATTGACAATTTGGAGATCATTCCAAGGTCAAATGAAAAGTTTGGGACTTAAAAGACGATTATGCCCCTCAAGTCACAAAAGCTCTTATTATCCCTCAAGATCAACTCCAATTTGAACCAAAATTCATATCCATTGTCCTTGTGACTCTAGAAAACTAATGCAAGTGACTAGACTCAAAAACAAAACAAAAACATGCATGAAATGATGAGCCCTAGTAAGGTGGTGCAAAAATGGGGTGTGACAATTACGAGCCGAATTGATCTTAAACCATTAATTCATGAAATTGAATCTATATATGGACTCTATATAACCATATGAACTTGATGGGATGACTCGGGATTCATTCCAAAGTCAAATGGAAAATATACGGCTTAAAAGACGATTATGCCCTTAAAGTCGCAAAAGTTCTTATTGACTATCGAAATGAACTCCAAATCACTTCAAAATTCATACACATGATATTCAATGCCATAGAAACTCAATGCAAAAGACTAGACTCAAAAAGGACTCAAAATCCTACATGAAATGATATGTCCTAGCTAAGGTGACAAAAATGGGGTGTGACAACCCCCCTCTAGGGTTGTATACTTGGGACTATAACCTTTATGTGGATCAATAAAATAACATGCATCTGCATATCCAACTAACTGTGGATTTGATCCATTTGTATAGAATAATCCCATGTCAGCTGTTCCACGGAGATATCGTAATATATATTTGACTCCATTCCAATGCCATCGAGTTGGTGTAGAACTGTATTTTGCTAGTAAGTTGACTGAAAAGGCTATGTCCGGTCGTGTGCAATTTGCAAGATACTATTGAGAAAATAAATCAAGACAAGCAATCATAAATGAGATTAAGAGCATATGGAAAAGAATCAAAAGAGAGCATATCCAGAAAAAAGATTGGGAAGAAATCATGGAGGAAATAAATCAAGCAATTCAATTATGAATGAGAATCATGCAATTCTTCTATATAGTATCAGAGTGAATCAGTTGGACCTAAGGTTTTTTTTCGACAGCTTCCACACTTCCGGCAGATGGCACTCTGCTGCCCATCCGATTCAAACCTAGCTTTCTTTCCTTTCATTTCTTTTTAGCTAGTATTTCATAGGGAAAAAAAAATTAAAAAAAATAATGCCGCCCATCCAGTTCAATTTTCCAATGCAACCAAATAAAAAATAGTATAATTCCTCATTTTTTTTACTGTGAGTATGTTACATTTTTTTCAGCTACCTTGATAGGGGATTTTAAGACACACTAACTTATCATATTTTTCACATTAGATGTGTGAAATGGACAAATTCAGTCAAATTAATTTTCCTCAGATAAGTAATTATTAAGACACACTACCTCGTCATATTTTCCTTGTCAACCTTTGGACTTCAGTTAAAGTTGTACAAAGGATAACAAAATTTTGTCCTTGGGACCTTATAGTCTTCTATGCAATGATGGACATAATATGAGAAACACATTTAACATGTGAATCTAGTATACTTTTGAAATATTGTTAGTCTATAATAATTTTTAAAATTTTTCACTTTATTGACGTGACTGATGACGTGCAATGCCATGTTATTACAACATTAATTATTTTGTTTTGTTTTTTGTTTTGTGCTGTCATGGTGTATTGCATCAACAATCTCAAAGTAATTTTTAAAAAAAAAAAGGGATTTGACCATTAGTCAAGAAAATAAGACTTAATTAACAATTAGTCAACCAACATTTTTTAAAACTCATTTAATCCATTTGGCTCTTTTCTTCCAAAAATACCCCTTGTCCCTTTACTCTCTCAAATTACAACCTCTCCTCTCCCTACCCTCCTTCAATCCCAGACGTCGACTACATCCCCACCGACATCCCCATCATCATCCTTGTCAATTGCTCTTGTTCCGATCATTACTCCCTACACCTTGAAAACAACGTCTAAGACGTACTTCATCGTGGCCAACAACATTTACTGGGGCCTCACCATTTGCCAAGCTTTGATCACTCAAAACTCCCATGATAATCAAAGCAATTTCACTTTTCAAAATAGACAAACATTTTGGGATAAAAAAAGTTTCAAAAATGGTCTATCTTTGTGGGATAGGAGTAAAATAGAGGGAAAAACTAATTAATAAATTGTTTTAAAATTTTGAATTTAAAAATGTGAGTATGCAAGAGCTAGAGAGATGAGGTGGCTGGTTATAGAAGAGATAGTAACTACCTTATCCAACCTAAAAAACTATTTTAACCCTAAATTTTAGGTTTTTAATTGGAGTATTTCAAAATGCACAACCAACCAAAATTTCAACCCTTTCATATATTAGTATAGATTTGTGTTTAATGTGCTGGGTGCATTTGATTTAGATGTATTCAACAAGTTCAAGGACAACAAAGGTAATTTCTTGGATTCTATTGTTAGGGATGTGCGAGACATGCTAAACTTGTATGAAACTACCCACCTCCGAGTGCATGGAGAAAATGTACAAGATCAAGTGTTGGTATTTTGTACCACTCACCTTCAATCTATGGCAACCCAACTATGCTCACCTCTTGCAACACAAGTAATCCATGCTCTAAAGCAGCCCATCCACAAGGGCATGCCAAGGGTAGAGGCAAAGCAATACATCTCATTCTATCAACAGGAGGATTCACACGATGAAACTCTACTATAGCTTGCAAAATTATATTTCAACCGATTACAAAAGATTCACCACAATGAGCTATGCGAAATCACAGAGTAGGTTCTTTAAGCTTATTATTTAATACTCTCTCTGTTCCTATTTGATTGTCACATTTGAAAAACAAGTTTTTTAAGAAAACCCTCTTAAATGCTTTTCACATCAATATAAATGTTTGAACATACCAATTTTACCCTTAAGTGTACAAAATATTGAAAAGGTAAAATACTTATGAGAAAATGTATTTTAGAAAATCAATTAAAAAAAGTCATTGATTTTTTAAATGTTACAATAATTTAGGAACATTTCTAGAAAGAAAGGAGGACAATAAAAAAGGAATAGATGGAGTAATTTGGAAATTTTCTATTGGAATGGATTTAAGATATATTGGTGTTTTCATTTTAGGTGGTGGAAAGATTTGGATTTTGCAACGAAGCTACCTTTTGCTAGGGATAGAATGGTGGAGTGCTACTTTTGGATGGTGGTAATTTACTTCGAGACTGAGTATTACCTTGGTAGAAGGATACTTACCAAAGAAATTACCATGGCCTCGATTATAGATGATATCTTTGATTTGTATGGTACAATTGAAGAACTTGAGCTCTTTATGGAAGCAGTGGAGAGGTTTGTTGCATGCACTTTCACTTGTGTCATATGTGCCTCAATTTTTAACAAAACATATATATGGCCTTTAATGGAGAAGAAGGTAAAATGAAGAATTAGTGCTACTAACCCTTTGGGCTTAGGCTTTGTTGAATTTATTTGAGTTTGATTTTAGGTGGGATATGAGCACCATTGATCAACTCACTGAATACATGGAAATATACTATCGGGCACTATTGGATATTTACAGCAAACTAGAGGATGATTGGCCAAAGAATGAAGATCCTACCACCTCTATTATGCAAAAGATACTGTAAGCATTCTTTGTAATTATCCTATGATAGGAAATTAACCTAGGAAAAAAAAAAAAAAAACCTATGATCACGATGACAATATTTTTCACAATGCTTATAACTGACTTTAATGAGAATTTCAAATTTCTTGGTTGAATGAATCAGATAAAAAATCAAGTAAAGGCCTATTTTATGGAAGCAAAATGGTCGAGTGAAAAATATGTGCCAACAATAGAGGAGTATCTGCACGTTGCATCACCCAGCACAGCTTATCCCTTGTTCATAACCATATCTTTCGTCAAAATGGGAGATTTTGTTACCAAGGAGGCCTTTGAATGGGTTCTTAATGAGCCTAATACTATTGTTAATGTTGCATCAATAATTGGCAGGATCATGAATGACCTAGTGTCCCATGAGGTATGGACTAAAGATAGTTCTTTTTTTTTTTTTCTTTTCTTTTATCAATCAGAAGGGATGCTTATGCATTCAATTAATCTTTTTGAGCATATGTAGTCTCTCCCATCCCACATGCATCAGACAATTACAGAACATAAGTACTATGGCCGGGGGTGACCTTAAGGGAGAATGGTGAGAGTTGAATCCAAAACCTTTTGATTAGCAAGAGCCGGAAGAACCACTCAGCCCACCCTTTAGGATTAGATTAAAGACAATTTAAATACACAATTCTCTCTTCTTGGTAACCAAAGAGCTTTTTATCTTATTTTTAATGATCAAACTTATCAAACAAATAAATATATATATGTGTGTGTGTGATGTGTGTGTGTGTGTGTGTTAATGATCAAAATAGATGGGCATCTATGCCTAGGTGTGCAACTAGTTTCGGTGCTCCTAGTTTGCTTTATGTTTGCTTTAGTTTGGTTTTAAACTAATTTAGAGCTAAATGAATAAGGTCAATTCTACAATAAACTAAATTTCAACGCAGGACTAAACCATTGTTTTCAAATAACCAAGGTACCAAACCAAAGAATATATGATTGGATGTTTTGGATCGCTTTCAATTTACCAGAAAAAAAAATTAATATCTTAATCTTTTATCAGTAGTAGTTTGAACGGGTCAGTCCTATTTGGGTTGTATCCCATTAAAGTGTAAGATATACGGTATAGTCTACTTATACATTATAAGGTACAACCCCTAATATATGATACAAATATAAAAAAAATCAACACGTGTTGATGAGATTAGATCCTTAATTTGAAATATCTCAACATATAATATTTATTAAATGTAGAGGATAAGATGAACTCATCAGCATGGGCTACTCTCTAGGCCTGTGGGGAAGAAATTTTCATGACGGTGGTCAACAATAAGAATTTTTCCTAAGGCTAACTATGATAGTTTCTTTGCTAAAACTTGCCAAGTCTGATTTCCACAGTGGCACGATGCCTTGGGTTATTCTCTAGTTTCCCATTTAACCAAAGAATTCTTTTTCGTTGGCAATTATTATTATTTTTTACTAGGTAGAAATGGCAAATTGATGCTATTGGGCATTTACGTATGCAGTTTGAGCAAAAGAGAGAACACGTTGCCTCAGCTGTTGAATACTACACGAAGCGATATGGGATTTCAAAGCAAGAGGCACATGAGGAGCTGCAAAAACAAGTCACAAATGCATGGAAAGATGTAAATTAGGAATGCCTCAAACCGACCACCGCCATCCCCACGACTCTCTTCACGCAAGTTCTCAACCTTGCGCAAGTGAGCTATGTGGTGTACAGAGATGGCGATGGCTACACTAATTCCAAGTTACTGCTAAAAGATTATATAGTTTCACTGCTCATCGATCCTGTGGCAATATGAGCATGAATGAAGCATGCATGCTCTCTAGATAGCTATCAGTTCATATGGTCTATGGTCTGCCTTTAATAATGTAATAATGTTTTCTATCTTCATATATGCTTGAATGTTTACTGTTTTTCATGTTTGAATGGTGTTGTTTTCTTGTCTTGAAGGGAATAAATGGTGCGCATTTCAATGCCGTCTATGTATTGAACCATAAATGTTACATTAATGTTACCTCATCTTTAAGTTGATGGCATGGTGATTTGGTAATTTAATTAACTTTGTGTGTGTGTGTGTGTGTGTGTGTGTGTGTGTATCATGTCTTGAAGTAATGGAGCAACAACCCAAAAATAAAGTAAGTAGAACGTGGATTCCGGTCCAAGGAGATTCACGGGGATAATGTTAGAAATTGATTTTTTTCGTTTTCCTTTGATTTACAAGAAAGTCGTAAATATAAAGTGTCAACTTTCCTACAATGCTTTTTCTTATTAAAAATTCTGGATGTGTTTGTGCAAAAAAAAGTTAAGGCCTGTTCGGATGTCCAATTTGAAATTAGACAATTTCACAAATTTTACATGGTATCAAAAATACAAATTGATGACCTTGAATTAGAATATTTAAAAAAGAGTCATCACTATAATTGATGTTAAGGATTAATTCCCAGAAATACATTAAATACTACTATTTTAAATTTCCATTAGTATTTGTGATGATCACCACCATTTTCTTGAATTTGTTAATTTAATGTGTTAAATTTGTGTCTTCTGATACTGTGTAAAATACCTTAAATTATCTAGTTTCAAATTAGACACCCAAACAGGCCCTTAGTAGGTGGCTATTTATGTTTCCTACAAGATTTCTACCAACCAAAGCATGAAAAGTGAAAGAAAATTTTATTTTACTTTCCTTTTCTTTCTTTTCTTTTCCCCTCAATCAAACGTAGCCTTGATTATGAATTTGTCTCAATTTGGTGTATAATCAGATCCAAGAGTCCTCCAAATAAAGCCTTTTGGGCCTTTATAGAGGAGGATTGGATGACCTAGGTAGATGGTATATGGGCTCTGTAGCCCCAAGCCAATAAAGAGGCTCAAGGTCCCATAAGCTGCAAACCTGCCATCACAATTCACCACTACCGGATTTGGATTTGGATTTGGATTTGGTGCAATTACTACATCATGTAGTAAACATAGGATTGATGACATTTGGCAATGAGGAGAAATAGAGAACTAAAATTCGAGAGATACATTTCACACTCAACACCTAACAGTCCTCCATTTCTCCTCCTTACCCTCGTGTCATTGATCCTACATTTACTGCACGATGCAGTAAAAGTAGCCAACTGCACCAAATCCGAATCCCACCACTACCACCTCAAGGCTACTAACATAAGGTAGTAGCTGGGATTGTAGCCCAAATCCAAATGAATGGCTTTGGAACCAAGGCCAACCATTTCAATGGTTCAAGCAGTGCATGCACACAATACATTGTTGGTTGGCCAATTGCTACTGAACCACCAGAGGTGGTGGTCCGTGACAGTTGATGTGGTATCACGAAATAACGAGATCCAAAGTAAAATGGGATTGTCAGAATACTTTTTAGCCCCACAATCCCACTTTGCTTCATTCTTATTGACCCGTGACACCACGTGGCCGTGTCACAGTTACATAAAAGACTCACTCTGTGCCTACATTCACGAATAGCGATAATCAATTTGATAAGTACTCCTAAATAGATTACAAAGCAACTTACAAACCCCAGCTAGTTCCCTTACACCCAATTGCGGCTCAGCATGTCTGTTGGCAAACTTAGATTAGGAAACGAGAGCATTCGAGATCCCACAAGGAGTTCTATCCCCGGAATTGACTGTTTTTATGTGACCAGTTAATTAAATAGGCTTCGAACGTAAAATTAACAACTTAAAAGAAGAATGTAAACAAAATTTATTCACTATCCTAACAGTACAGAAAATCAAGAAAACGGATGCAGGACCCAATCCTCATTTGACATGGATTGTACAAAAGGATGAACGTCTTGCCGCTATGAGATACATGAATCATGAAACACAAAACATAGACATATCCCTGATTATTTTAAAAGGATTGAGGACCTCTGCATACAAGTACATACAACCTCAACAAAGAAACAGACTTCCTCTATAAGAGAACAATGGTGAAAGCCTCGGAGGTATGGGAAAATATATAATATCATCACCAAACGTCAACTGTTGGATCATGGAAAAATGAGACATGGTCAATTTATCCAACGGCTGGTATTGCAGATTTATCATTCTCCCACACCATGGGGCCATCTCGACACTGCCCACCTAAAAAAATTAGAAACTAATTACTTCTATAGCTACCTCTATTATGTCTGTCTCTCCTATTTTGTTTCTCAATGCCAGGCAGACGCCGAGACCAAGTTCCTTTCCTTCCAGCCCAAGAGCATAGCACCATCCCTTTCCACCAGAGTATAATGATCTGAGTAACACCGCAGCAAGCTTCTTATCACAGAGTTGACATAGGAGCTCAGTGGGAATGGCCGAAACCCTGCCATCGTCAGCCTACACTTCCACTTGCCAAAGAGCTCATGGCGTTCCACCCTATCCTTACCCTCACAAGCAATAATATTCACAATATCCCTCGCCAAACAGTGCTGCTCCACATTGATGCGTTCTTTTTATCCCGTGCCATGGTCACGTCAATTGACTCAAACATTGCCGAGTAGTACTCTAGTGTTTCAACAAACCTAGCGACAAAGGGTGTTGTGTTTGTGTTTGATTCTTGTTCCACCAGAGTGGTCACCTTGGGAGAAAGTGACTTTATCATTCTCAAAAGCTCATCCCTTGGATTGTTCACATCCACACTCTCATCAGGGGTGTGATGGAGCTCCAGGGGGAAGTTCACAGCCAGAGCCTCACCAGGCCTGACATCAAGCATGTCCCTAGTGATATCAGGAGCAAAAACTGGCACTGGATGAAACTCCACTGGGATATTGAATTTATTAGAAATTGCTGCCAACCGTCTCCCAACTGCCTCCAAACTGTCACCACGAGCATACTGACTTACTGGATCGTCGATCCCTGTGATCCGCACGTGGGGGGCTCCACCCGGTCTCGCTGCAAGCGCTTGTAATAGAGTAATCCACTGAGTCCCCTGAGCAATATGGAAATCCACAATATGGATCCGGTCCTCGTTTCTGCATGCTTCGGCAATTGCTCCATTGGCTGCCATGTAACCAAACTTTAAGTAAGGGCAGATTTCATAAAGGATCTGCATGTATGTAAGCAAGTCCTTGCTTTCAGGCTCTCTACACCTAAGGGCACGATAAATGGTAGTTCCTGATAACTCCTTCCTTGCTACTAGGCCTTCTACCAGGTAAGCGCCAAGACGCTGGATTGGTTCTCCACTAATAGACACAGCACCCCTAGCCTTCTCAATCAACTTCTCAAAATCATCCATCCTGTTTTCGGAGAGAGCTTTAGCACATGCAATCAGCAAGTGCTTCAGATTTCCAGGCGGGAAACCCTGCAAAGATGCTTCTTCCATTGCTTTATGACGTTTCTCAATATGACCTCCTTCACCTGACTTCCTATACCTGGATGCAACAGATGGCTGAGGTTTAGTCACATGTAACCCCTGCGCTTCTTGGCTCCACGCCCTAGATCTCTGACTCGGTGTCTGTGGCCGATTATTTTCCCCAAGAGAAGGATATGGTGTGGTTACTTCATCACAATCAGCATCAGGGCCCAATAGAGCAGTCTCTAACTCTTGCAAAGCGTTTTTTATGTTCTGGCTACAATATGCATCCTGTAAAGTTAAAGTCTCACCAGAAGAGAGTAGTGAACTGTCTCTGCGACAATCTAGGGAAGGGCTTAACTGATGGAAATAACTGTCGGTTTCAAGTGAAGAGTTACAGGAAGGGCTGACTCCTGAGAGATTCTCTGTGGAGCTATGTTGCTCCTGGCTGTCACTCAATGTAGTAACAGTGTCACAGTCAAAGTGAGTTGAAAAAGGTGAGTTTGGCGAGTTCCCAAAATCAAATTTCAAGGACCCAAACAACCTATTAGGTATTGATGGAACAGTGGGATGAGAAGCTGAGTAGGATAGGTCCTCACCAGTCACACTGTATCTGAAAAGGTGGTGTGAGCCCATGCTATGAGGTTAGCATCAGCTGTTCTATCTGTAATAGTCCTCAAAAGAGATAGTAGTAATTACGAATAATCAGCCCTGGCCTTTTGTTGGAGAACAACTATTGGCAGCTTTACAATCTTCTGCCTAAAACCCTACAGATCGAATAAACCTGCAATGTGAATACAAAGGAACAGATAAAGAACTTTAAAAGGCCAGAACATTTGGAATTTAAAAAGGATCAAATCCATAGTATTTTACTTAAATAAAATTCTCCAATTCAACCGAAATGGGCACAAAAAAAATTAAGCTCCATTGAATAACACCAATTTGAAGTACGTTGATTTATTCAATTTCTTGAGACTGCAAGATTTGATGAAACTTGGGTTACGCTGGAACTTTTTGGCAGAGAGCAGTTGATAGCAAGATCTCCAGAATTTCTTGTATTTTCATCTGATCTGTTCAATTTTATGTTAAGTTCAAACTCTATTAGAAATTTTGACTTTCAGAAGAAACAATGGATATGTTTCTCCTTGCAGTCTAATTTATCAAAGTTTCCTTTCTTGTTCTATTTTTCTTCCAAATTCTATCTATTTCTCCGATGCGCTCAAGATAATTCTACATCCATAACCTTGCAAACTAGCAAAAATCATACAAAACAAAAACTTTTTTTCTTCCTAACTGTTTTGTCTTTGCATCAATAAATATCTGCTTCTAAAGAAAAGCTCCATATCTTCAAGTCACTAATTTTTTTCTTTGATTAAAAACACTCATAGTAAATCCTAATGGAAACTCTGCGCTCTAAATATTAAAGTGAAAATCTCTGGTCAACCCAAATTAAAATTCTAGTCCCTAACTTTCAAGCAAATATGATTTTTGAAGCAACAATCTTTGGTCAATAAAACTTTCACGGTTGAAAGAGAAGTCAACATGGGCAGACTCAACAATAAAAATTTGCAAGTGGTAGATTATCATATTGGTTTAACAAGTCTACCATTTTCCAAAATTCTCTGTTTGGTTGATAAGAATATGTTAAAATTTTGAATCTTAGATTTTTTTATCACTTGGGGCCCAAGAATACTAAGATGTCTACCTACTGACCCTCACAAAACTATTTGGCTAAATTTGTTATGAAATAAACCTAAATTGAGAGTTTGACTTGTAATAAAGAACAAAGCAGATCAAAAATAAGAACACAGGCAAATGACAATTTTACGTGGTAGCAATAAGAATTTCTATATGAGAATGGAGAGGTGACAGTGCGGCTCTCAGCCCTCGAAGATGCGTTATACATCATAACCCTAATAACCTGAGCAGGTCAAACTAGATCCCGTTTGAATCAGATCAGGTCAGACAATTCCACCAAGAAACAGGTCGTCGAGTCGCAAACTAGGTTAAATTCAACACGCAAACACAACAAGATTGAATGGATTTTTTCATATTTTGCAAGCCAAACATGTTACTCCGTATAAATAATTCTCTTCTTTTTTTCTTTTTCCTACCTTCTCTCTCTTAGGAACCAAAGGAGAGGAAACAGTTGGTCTCTACACACTACAGGCTATGAATTCTATTTTGTTATCGATAATTGCCAAGTCTTAATACAAGCATACTTAAACTAACAAAATATTTTAGGAAACTTAAAATATCATCAAGCAAATTAAAAATAAGAATGAACAAGCGGCACCCAATAAGAGGAATCAAGGTGAAATTAAGAGAGAATATTAAAACTTGCAAAGAGAAACAGTTTTTTTTTCCATCTTTTTTCTTTCTTTTTTTTGGGGGGTGGGGGGTGTTGGGGGGGAGCAATAGGAGCAGAGAACTGCAAGAAGAAATAGGAAGTCAGGAAAAAAAAAATATTGACTTAGAAATTTCTTTCATTGCAAAACACCCCAATTGTATATAAAAAATCATACAGGGAAGAAGGCAAAAAAGGATTTTCCTAGCTTAATTGTAAAGGATACATACAATCATACACATAGTACATACATGTGTGCTTGTGTAGATTTAATTGTTCACTTCCACCTAAAAGAACAAGATTAATCAAGTCGACTTCACAAAACCCAGATGCTCTGTTTGGTTGTTGAGAAAATGTTAGAAAAAAGCAAAGAAAGTTAACGTTTGAACCTCAGCTTTTTGCTAGCATTATTTAAAACCCAAGATATCAAAAACCCTCCACCCAACTCAGCCTAATACAACTATTCAGCTGATTTGAGCTGAATTTTTCTTCTTTCTTTCTTTCTTTCTTTCTTTCTTTCTTTCTTTCTTTCTTTTTTTTTTTTTTTTTTTTTTCTCAAAACCGAAACAAAACATAACCCATAAGATTCAAACTCCCAAAATTATTCTCTTTTCCCTCAGTTTTCTCAGCAACCAAACGGACCGGGAATTCTTTCACAACTAAAAACAAAACACCCAAGACCCTTCACCCCACAAAGGCACAAACCAAGCAGAACAAACAGTAAAAATCAATACACACATATCTGGGTGTGGAATCGTGGTGAAATTCACCTGAAATAATCTGAAGAAGAAATTGGAACCTCTTGTTTGTGAATTCGTTTACGCCGCTTTTGACTGGAATTGAGGAGAAGTCGGTTGGTGTTTGAGGATGGAGAGTTGCGAAAGAGCAAGAAGCGAAGGCTCGATGGTATATATAGGGGGGAGAGGAGTTGACGGCAGGTTTTTGCACTCCGTATACGGAGAGTAACGGTAACGGCAAGTGTAATTGTTGGGAGGTCCATACTGTATTATGTAGGGACTGTTTGACGGAACCCACCTCACGGTTTGTTAACGGCTGACTACCGCCGACCACACGTTGAACATTCTTGGCAGTTTCTTCTTCCTTGTCTTTGGAATGACGAGAGTGGATGACCACGTGCTTCGCCTGGAGAGTGTGGACCACGCTCCGGACTTGGAAGTAAGAGTAGTGTAATTAAGAGGGCATCTCTATTGTCTTACGGTGAGCTCTCTTTTTTTATCAATATGTTGGTAGGAGGAAAAATAGGGTTTGAGACTTGAGAGTGTTTTCCAAGCAGACTCCTTAATATAAGAGGACTCTTAAGGGTAGCGTAGATGGCTAATGATAACAATTTAGAAACTAGTTATCCTGAGTTTGAGTCTTCGCTTCCTTAAGATTAGATTTACAGGCTTGCAAATGGTTTGTGCATCATAGAATTAGTTTAGGCCCAATGACATATCGCTCATTTTAGCCCAAAAAAAATAAATTAATTAAATAGGAATAAGGAGGATTTCACAACAATTCTTTGCATATAGTTTTTCTCTTTTTTAATTAAGGTAGCCAAAGGGCTTTCTATATGTGGAGTGCCTTTAAGTCTATGTATGGATTGAGAGAAATGGAGAGAAGAGAAAAGAAGAGAAAAGAAAGGAAAAGAAGGGAAGAGAAGAGAAAATAACTTTCTCTCTACCCTATTTGGTTAGTAGACCTCATTAATGAAGAGAAAATGAGAGAAAGTAATCATAATTACATAATTACCCTTTTTTATATATTAAACATGTTATATTGAGTAGCCAAATAACCCTCATGCAATGGTAAAAAATTTTTATTGAAACCTTGCAAAGAAGTGAATTTATTATATTAAATATTTATATTTATTCTGCAATAATGGCTGCATGTTTTCAACCACGTTGGCTCTGTGGGGTTTGATGTGGTCAAACATGCAGTCCACTTTTCTAGAGATATGGTTGTGAGTGAGGGCAATGAGGAGGATAAGGGAGAGAGCACTAACGTTAAATTCCTAATCTTTAGAAACTAACATGAACGTTAGAATTTTGGGAGCTTATAAATCCCATTTGAACTCTCTCTAAAAGATAGGAAATAAAAGTTTAACCACACTCGAAATCCCTTGTAGATAAAAAACCCATTGCAACCCAACCACTAATTATCTCTCTCTTTCTCCAACGTTATTCCAGTTTTTGTTTCAAAACAAAAGTTGTGTGGGGTTATAATTGTTATTTCATCACTCAATAATTCATTTTCTCTCCATTTCTCTCCAAATCTCTCTAATTTGGAGAGAAAGGTAAAGGGCCTCATTTTCTTTTTATTTCTCCCCATTTTCTTTTTTTTCTCTCCTAACTTAACAATCCAAACTAAGGAAACAGGGAGAAAGTATTTTCTATTCTCTTCTCTTCTCTCCATTTCTCTCAATTCATACATGTATAGCCTAAGGGTTCTATACTTTGAAGATCTTGATAAGGGTTTATTGGAGATGTTCATGTTTTCTACTTTATATTTAAAAATAATTAATAAATGAGAATGAAGAGATTTTTGGCAAATGCTCTTACCAAAATCTTAAGATCCACTTCCTTACTCATTTAGGTAATAATTACTAATTAGCTAGGGC
This sequence comes from Liquidambar formosana, assembly GCA_039720395.1. Taxonomy (NCBI): domain Eukaryota; kingdom Viridiplantae; phylum Streptophyta; class Magnoliopsida; order Saxifragales; family Altingiaceae; genus Liquidambar; species Liquidambar formosana. Next base: position 6,903,554 of record CM077834.1, read on the forward strand.
CTAGGGGTTTTAGGGGTTTAAACTCCATGCCCAAAAATTAAAAATTAAGAAATCATTAATTAGGATTGAGGCCCTGATTCTCAGCTATTTATACAAAGCCATGGAATCACAGTTCACAAGCCACCATTTAGTCTTTTTCTTTTTCATTTTTTTCTTCTTTTTTTTCCCTATCACAAAGTACATTGAAAGGTAATTAATCCTTAAACCTAACCCTACTCAAACCTTGATTCACGTTGGTACCCCGTTGAGCTACAAGAACAGTAAACCACCATTTAGTCTAATGAAAGGAATTTTTTTTCTATTTTATTTTATTTTATTACGTGGCAAACAACTCAAACATTAGACCCAACAGTCAACTACTCAACTATACACCCATTTACCAAACTTAAATAAATAAATAAATAAATAAGAAGAAGAAGAAGTCAACACCCTATCTACTAGCCCGTACAATAGGGTCTCCTTATTCAAATAATCAAATTTAGGCTTATCTAGGCTTTCCACGGCAAACCAGACATGGAACTCAGAAACCTCATCCCAAGGGAGGGAAGATGCTTCTTGGGTTTTGGCCGAAGTTGAGTTTTTGAGAAAGCATAAGATAAGCTTGGCCAAAATAATTCAACTTTCAACAAGTTTATTTTTTTCCCAAAAGAAGACCAAAAAAAAAAAGAAAAAAGGTGTTAATTTTCACCCATGATTTACGGGACCACCCCTATATCCATTATTCAATCCTTATTTGTGCTGTTTGATGAGATTTTATTGGCCACTGGAGCATAAAGGATTAAAAACTACAGGGTGAGGGCTTACAGCTAGACCCATTCACATGAGATCCTAACTCACCTGACCGACATGGTCGCATAGGTCACACCACGCGCGCTAAATGAGGGTACGTCTTGGGTATTGTTTTTACGTTGAAGAACCAAAGGCGCATTATGGCTCCGCCGTGTTTGACGGATGACGATCACGTGACACGAACGTGACGTTCTCGCGAGTTGATAGGCTGAGAGCCTGAGAGCGGTTAAGGAGCCACCAAAATGCCACGACACGACTGACGTGAGTAATCAACCGTATACGCTGACACATGGACGTAAGAATCTTTCCAGTCTGACTACTTTGACCTGACGTGGCACACGGTCTGACCCGACCAAGGCTTTCTCTTTTTTAATTTTTTGCCAGATAGTGGATTCCAAGCCCTCTCTTGATTCACAAAATGTTCCCCCACTACTCTAAGTCTCTAACCAATTAAATGAAACAACAGATATAACAAATTTTAAAATAAATTTATTATTTTATTTGTTGGTTTTTCAGTTATATAAAATGGAATTAACGTTGGCCGTTTCGTAATTATATCACAAGTTGTCATTATACTTGTATAATTGTCATTGTGAAAAAAAATAGTAAATAACTTTTTTTTCTTTTTGATAAGAAGACGGCAATAGGAATTTTATTGAAAAAAGCAAAAGTAAATGTCTTTTTGGATTTGGTCTCCTTTATCCAAACAATTAACTCATTTATATTCCTAGTATATTGGGCAAGCCCATGAGCCACCTCAACTTTCCTGTCAACATGCGTGAACCTAATTGAAGGAAAAAACCTAACAATCTCATATTAAATATCCTCAATAATTAAGCTTTTCAGTGCAAGAGACTTCTCGTAGGTCTTGATTGTAGTTATTACTTCTAGGTTTTTTCCTTCAAAAATAATTGTCTACAACATCAAATCTCTTGCAAACTCCACCGAAAATCTAAGAGCCATAGCCTTAACCATTGTGAAAGACTAAAAAATTAACTAATGTAAAACTCTGACATTATCCATAAATTTTACCTTACTTAGATCATGAAAATTTTCTCAGAATAGTTCATTGACTAAGAAATGGGATGCAGGCGTAACTCTCCTTTTGCATAAAGGAGGCAATAAAGGGTTTTAAAATTGATACCCTTTTTTTGAAGAAAGAGATTGGAGGACGTCATATGTGAGATTTTTTTTTTTTTTTTTGGGGGGGGGTCAAATGAGAGGTATTTCAAATCATTAGGTCCAAAATAATTCTCTATGATATACAAACCACTTGCAAATTCGTGCATCCGATAATAAAAAAAACGTATACTCAAATTCGAAACTTACGATTCTTAAGTCTCTCGTGGTCATTTGCTTTTTGAGCTATCCTCACGGATTTATGTATGTAAGATATTAGGTGAATAAAATAATAATCCGCAGTAATAAAATAAAATAGAAAAACCAAAGTTAATGATGATGTACAAAAGTTTTGTGAACTAGATCAAATAAGGGTTCGTGACAATGACATTTAGAAAAAGGTTAATTTTGGAGACGCCATTTATAACTTTGCAGCACACAGTCTCTAGGATGATCTGCTAGCTGAATGCTTATCCGGATTGCAAAAAGTAATTTCATACCTTCCAACCTGAATTTTATTTTCCCACCTTGGTCGTCTTTTAACCTAAAGTATGGGTCATCATATAAATTCTCACAGGAGTTTTTGCGACACCGTGGGCCTTTTCGGTAAATTCCCAAGGCCTTCCACGGATTGACCCTTTCTTCTTTTTTTTTTTTCGGTCGTCATACAAATTTGAACATAATCTTCATTTGCGAAAAGTAGAGGCTCTGGAGGGATAACAAGAGATAGTGAGAGGCAGCTGTCATATATTTAGTCATTTATTTTACTTTATTTTATTTTTTTATTTGTAATACGGGTAGATTATTCTCGAAGCAATTAAGATTAGCCTATAACGATATGTCCGTTTGGCTAGAAAAGAAGAAATCAAAATCAGGGGCGGAGTCAGAATTTATCTTCAATGAGGGCACTGTGTTATGATTTTATAAAGTGGGAATTGAGAAATAAAAGCCTAGAAAGCATTTTTTTAAAAAAATTACTTTTTAGCAATCATTTTTCAATTTAATACCAATAAAAGGAATTCTTTTTGCCAACTTATTACAAATTAACTGTAAATATACTTTAAAATGACTACCAAATTCCTCTTTTTGGCATTATGTTGAACAATAGTCATCAAATAGTAATATCTCTCCCAAAAAAAAAAAAAAAAACCTTGGTTGAGCTAGTGGAGGCACGCGCCCCCAAAAGCCCCTTGGCTCCGGCCATGATCAAAATAGAATGAGACGAGATTTCAATAGCGAGTGCGGCCACTAACCATTCAAATCTCATTTCATTTCATCAATTTTCCTCTATTTCAACCAAACAAACATGTCAAAGATATGTACAATTATTGATTCAATTAATGCAAAAGTCAGCACATAATTTAAATAAATAATTTTGGGAGTGTTTCTTCGAACATGAAAAGTTTGGTGTGAAAAATTAGGGTCGATGAAAGGTACAAGATTGGTCTTATGTGGAACTCACTCAATTTTTAATGTAATTTTTTTATTTGGTCTGTGTATGCAATTTATGAGAGATTGATAAACCATTTTGAATATAAAGTGATAAAATCAATTTTTTAAACTTTATGTGGAATCGCCCATTATATATACCTAATAAAAATAGCAAAGTAACAGCAACAGTAACTCTCTATACATAGAAAATATGGTGAAGAAATACATCCTAATAAGAAGTAATTAATGTGCCACTTAATACCTCACTATCAGGTTGATGTGATATCACAAGACAAAAAAATATATATATAATAGAAAACATTAATATTTGTTTAAATTTTAATCCACATTTTGCCGTATTTATCGTTGTTGTGACCCAAAATTTAACACATATACTCTTTGTACTATGATTTTATTAATAAGTGATACTTCATCAACCTCCTTTTTTTTTTTTCCTTTTTTTGCTTTTTTTTTTTTTTTGTGGATAAGTGATACCACATCAACTTAAGGTGTCACTGTTATAAGATTTTGTCCTATCAAAAAAAAAAAAAAAAAAAGCAAAAAACAATCGGATGTGGACCAACAAAATCATACAAATCCTTTTTCTTAATCTTCAGGAGTGTGACTTTATCCCTCACAGCCAATCATGATAATCATTTATCATTCTTTTATTGTCTTAAGAGATAATTAACTAGTAAGGTTTCCAAGGTGAAAAATCAATCTCATCGATCTCACTTTCTCTTTTCCTTTATCTAATCATTAAATAGAAGACAAACCATGCTATGAGACGTCACGAACTTGGCTTTCAAACTCAAAAGAAAAATGGAATGGGAGTAGTTGAGTTCTCTTCCTCTAGTTGGTAGTGATTTTTAGTTAAGTTAGTAGTCAGTTACTAGTGAGTTAATAATCATTTGTATTGAATTGTAATTATTTACCCATAACTGAACTTATCTACAAAGATGATCTTTTGAAAAGAACGCAATCCATATCATTATCTTTATTGTTCAGTACGAATGACGCACCAACTGTCAAGTGGCTTCACACGTACATATAGGTTAAGATTGAGATATGTAATTTTTGTACACAAATTTTAATACGATTTCTAAGTCATTTTAGAAATTGTTGGATCTTGCTAGAACTGGCGGATAGGGATTTTATAAATATTTGTTATGAAAATTGTATCCCTTGATTCCCAGTATATGTATATATAGGATCAATTCTAAAAAATCATATCATATGAAATGCTACTCTACACTATTTACTCTCATTCATAATGATGGTTATCATTTTTTTGAATCTTTTTTATTCCTAATTAATGATAAATTTGTTTACCAATATTCAAAATGGATGACAAAGCTAGTCATTAATTCAATTTCCATGGGTACCCCACATTTGCTTAGCATTCCTCCACTAGTTTATCAGTGCCTTGTGGGTCCCTTCCCAATGTGTGTGATCGGGTTGGGTGTGTGTTTGATGCAACAGAAAATATACAGTGGAGATGAAGCTTACCAAAGAACAAAAAAGTGTATGTCCACCAATCTATTGATTGTCGCAAGAATAATGCCAAATATTGGACAACCCCAATTGATATTCACTTAAAAACACGAAAGTAGGAAATAAATGATAAACTCTTTCTTTCGATATTATTAATCGCAAAATAATCAATCATCTCAACTGTTTACCATAAGACTTACATCCCTTTATACAAAGAACAAGTCTTACAGAATAAAAAAACATAATTATAGTAGAACAAGTAAATATTAAACTACCTAGAAAACTAATGGCTCATGATACGTACACATATTCCAATTATGCATACGCCTAAAAGGATCGTGCGTACGCCGATGCACCAGTGTCTCTTTGAGTGTTTGATCAAAGTTAGTTGCTATTGTAAATGGAAATTGGTAGTGGCTCTTGTTGGAAAGAAATGAAGACCTTATATCATCTTAACTATGTCATCTTTCATGTAAATCTATTAATAGATTGGATTTTGATCCGAATCTGATCTCGATAATTAGGATGTGATAAGAGACTTGTAATCCGTTAATCCATTAATAATTCGAATGGAGTTAAGAAATCAAATATGGATATTGCATAATCCGATCCATTAAAAAGCTGATTCGATAAATTAAATAATTTTTTTTTATTAATTGTTAGTTTACCACATATGTTTGGAACTTATGAACATTGTATAGTAAAAATGCTGAAATTTATCTTTGAATATATTTCTTACGATTATAAAAATTTTAAAAAGTTTTATTTTTTTCCCTAAAATACAAGCCAAAATATTTGTTGTTGTTTTTTTATTAGAAGCTAAAATTTTTGTTAGCTATACATTTTGTAAGATTTTCAAATTGGATTGGATTTTCGTATTAGAACATCCAAAAATAACAAATTCAGATGTGTATTTATATTTTATTGATCCGTCGGATTATTGGATTGGATCAAAATTATTTCTTATCGGATTGGATTTGAATATATTATAATTCGGTCCGAATTTGATCCATTGAGGGTTCTATTTCCATGTCATATTTTTTATAATTGAACCTCAATAACATCATAAAAAAGATTAGAGACCCACCAAATAATGGATTTAAAATGCATCCTCCTTCAAGCATTCTATATATTTTCATATAATCATTTCAATTTAATAGTTTCAACCTTTTTATTTAAAAAATTTTTCTCCAAAATATTATTACTCTTTTCTCGTGATAGTTGCCAAAGCGCACACTACATGTCTATGTGGACTTTTACATGGATGCATGGACTTTTATATGAATCGAGGACCGAGTCAAGTCGGTCAAACAAAAGAAAAGTCCAATGAATACAAACATATATTTTAAATATATATATATTTACATGCACGTGTATTTTGGGTTCTATGTATTTAGTAGCCAACTCAATTGAATATGGTTGAACACACATTCACGTGTTTTCAACAACAATTTATTTTTCCCTATTATAAAAATGAAAAAAATAAAATAAAACTATTAATTTTAAATTTCTCTACCGTTTAGGTCCGTACTTGGAGACCACAAATTCACTATATATATCAATCTATGAAGTTTCCTCGACTGTCTCATGGGAAACGAAATTTCGGCAAAGGCATGGGAGAGGGAGAGTGTGTGTTCCCATTTCTCACCTGTGTAACTCCCAACGTGTGACCAATATTTAGACACCAAATACATATTATGGGTCCCACAAACCCTAGCATCTGAGTATCCCATGTGGAGTATATCTATATATATTTTATATATTTGTCACGTCCCCAATCTGAGAGATCCATATATATCCGGTGGGTCCCACAGATCATGAGGTCTAAGGCAAAACCAAGGCAAGAGGATAAGGTCCAAGAAACTGATACTGCCACCATAATTGCCCATTTTGAATGTTTTGTATCAAGTTGAGTCTCACATTAATGCACATGGATGATACCTGCATATATGGGGACCCTTTTGGACAATGATAGGAGAGGAATTGCTAATTTTATGGACTATTGATCATTTTTCATAATATATGTTTTTACCATTTTTCAAGTTATGCTAAAAGATTACAAATTAACAAATTAATTTAGATTAATTTTTAAGTAACTTTGTCCCACACGTGATACACATCAAAGACTTGATTAAGTCTTAGTTTATCAAAAAAAAAAAAAAAAAAAATATATATATATATATATATATATATATATAGAGTCTTAAATACTATTATTGAAGTTAGCATAAAGAAAATGTGACTGTTCTTAACCCTCTAATTCAACTTTCCTTCCTTCCATTTTTTTTTTTTTTTTTTTTTCATTTTCTTGACATTTATTTTATGAAGCTTTCCACCATCTAAGGATTTTGAAGGAATTTGATTGAAAATTTTGATGGATTTTGGTTCAATTAAAATGCCCTTGAATGAAACCTATCATTAGCACTTGTATATCTACCTACCAAATGATGCTCATGAGATCGTCCATCTTTCTTACTCCATGTGCTCTGATGGTGCCCTCCTCTCTCTCTTGTTTTGAACTCTTTTTTTTTTTTTTTTTTCAACAACTTCTGGCATGCAATCTAAGACATGTTCCGCCGAAGCAAATTTATCAAATTGATCCAACAAGCTTAGATTCATTCAAAATAAGTTCAAACGTCACACATATGCAATCAAAGTTGATGGAGAACTCGGATTGGACACTATTAGACAAGAGAAAACCACAAACTTTGATCGAGATGACATTTCATGATAAAATTTTGTGCACAGAATTCTTAAAGGATCTCCATTAATCCAACGGTAGGATACATATAACTTGAGGCTCATACAACAATTAATGAACTGCATATCATCATATTATCTATGATAATGCTTACCTAGATTTATTCGGTATATGTTGCATTAATTGCTCTTTTAGAATATAATGGTAATAATTAATGTAATATTAGGTGTTAGATAATGGGCTTGGGAGGTCTGCTCATGCCCAACCAAGAGAGTAAACCCTCCATCCGTGACCATGCCCAAATCGAACCCTTGATCTGCTCATTGACCAACTCCAACAGACTATTCTCCAGTTGCCCATTGTTTGATGTGAACGAGTCAAATGTTAACCTTTCAAGTTTCAAGTCAGCTTTCACCAGCCAAATATTGATTGGAACTTGAGACCCTTACTGGTTGTCTGGTGTGGAAGAGTCTTCCTTCCATCACAAAATTTGGCTCTCAGTGTATGGCAGCAAGTGTCCATAGCTAGTGGCTTAATGTCAAACCACTCAAGTTCCAAAGTTCAGTGTCATTGTAAAATTGTCAACATCTCTAGATCTCAATTAGATAGAGGTTCCATCAAACGAGGACGTTTTCTTTCTTTCGTTTTTTTTGGGGGTGCTTAAAGAAAGAAATTCAGTACCAAATGAGAATCTTAATATATTTACTTATTTAGGAAAAGTAATTCCCATCATCATAACAATCTTCCGTAGACCCTTAAGAAGCCCCCCTTTCTTTCTTTCTTTTTTTTTTTAAATTTTTTTTTATTTTTAATGGATAGATTCCTAAGAAATTTACACACCCACGCACAAGTACGAGAATTAGAATGATCCAACTTTATAAGTAAACAATTTGTAATCCTATTTTCTTGCTAACAGAGGCAAAGCCAAGAAACTATCTATATAACTTATTATGTTTGAATGATCACATACTTTTCAAATTAATACCATATAAAGGATATTTTGTCAAATTATTACAAATTAGCTGTACATGTACTTCAAAATGATTACTAATGTATTTTATTTGGTATTAAATTGGAAACTGATCATCTGAAGAGAAAACTATAAAGAAATATTTTTTTTTTAAGGAAATTTTTTGCCCCACCTGCTACCACCCTAGCTTCGCCCTTGCGTGCTAATGCGCATATGTAAATCTTACATTATCAAACTTCTTAATTAGGATTTGGATGTCTTCCACCAAATTTGAGATACTCCAATGACTGTTAAAGTCACCTTTGATTGCTTTAATGACCAATTGCGAGTCACCTTTGGTCTGAGTACTTTTTACTCATTTGCACAACAGCGAGGTAGTCTATATATCCCTTAAAGCTGTCTACTCTTTTTTTTTTTTTTTTTTTTTTTTTTTTTTGTCCTAACAAAATTCTCTCTCAAAATTAGGTCTTCTTTCTAACCTCTTGCATGACAATGATGTTTACTCAGCCACTCGGTCACAAGACCCATGCATGAGAATGAAATTACTCAGACCACGAGCTACACAAATCCTAAAACCCCACGGCCGACGCTCCCTTCTACCGCATGATCGTGGGAATCCAATTTTTGGAGTGAAATTGAACTAAACGTGTTTCGAACTTTCAATAATAAGACAAGGAAAGAATAAAATAAAATAAAATGGACAGTACGGTCTTGTGGAAAACTTGAAAAGAAGAAAAACATGGGCTTTTCTTGAGACTTTTGCACATTAGGCTAACCCAGTTTCACCCAGTATTCCAAATCAAAAACTCTTTCTCGTCGGCTCTCATGATTCTCAGTGATTAACGGTACGGTGAGTAGCAAAGGTCAACAAATTGGTTATTCAATTCCTTATTCCATTTTCCTTTTACCTAATCCTCTAGTGATCGAATATTTGACATCTTGATTTAATTTTTCCAACAATCGTGCCCTAAAAATATGAAAATCACCCCAAAGTCAATAGCAATGGTATCTCAACCTGGCTTGGCTTGTTTTTTTCTGCAGTAGTGTCATTGACATTGAGCCCAAAAGTCCGATCAGTACCCATCAGAGGAACAATTTGATGTGGACAAATTCTCTGATGGGCCTTTGTAGAAAAAAATCTCCATATGTGACCACAGGAGCAGCCATTTTGCGTCACCAGCTACGTAAGTATGGAAAAGTACGCAGGCGATTTGATGGCCTCGATTTGACAGGATTGAGAACTGGTATCTCTAGAGGTGTGATTGTTGTCCCACTAGATCTTTAAGGGCCAGTTGAATGACAAATTTATTAAGTTCCCATCATATATATTATTGTATTGTTATTTCTTCTGTGTCACACGATATTATAAGGAGATCAATAGTAAGTATATTCTCAAGATTAATTATTATGCAGCCATTTGTCCATGTGGTTTAATGGTATTTGGTGGAGGTCACACATTCCATTCGGGAGGGGTATTAAGGTAGAAAATTACCCTTTTTTCGTAGCCCAAAGCCCATTTGGATTCATTTCAGGAATCAACTAAAAAAATTAAATAATCTTCTTACTCCTAAATGCAAACATTTTTCATTTTGATCAATCTAAGTTTATATTTTCATATATATAAACTGTCATATATCTATATATATATATATATATATATATATATATATAAGATTATGATTAGATAAGCAGGTGTTAATATAACTTATATTAATATCTTGTGTATTAATAGGTTATAAGATATATTGGACCAATACATAAGGTACAACTCTGAATGCATTGTGTTGACATATATATATATATATATAAGATATAAGATTATGATTAGATAAGCACGTGTTAATATAACTCATATCAATATCTCGTATATTAATAGGTTATAAGATATATTCGGCCAATACATAAGGTACAACTCTGAATGCATTGTGTTGACACACATATATATATATATACACAACAACTATTATCATTAATAAAATAAAATAAAATAAAAAGTTGCCCGAGCTTTGCTGTATTCCAGCTTGGGCTCAAATTGAGAAAGGCCTGGATGGGGGATTCATGCTTGTGAGGCCTAAGCTCAGTTTTTTGGGAATGGCTAGTGCAACCCCCCATTCTTATCACCCCACCCCCCATTCCTTAGGTTTTTAAGCTTTTATACAAAATATAAAAGGTTTTTATCAAGATTGGCCGTGATGTCCACGAAAAAACATCATTTTGAACAACTTTATAGAAGAAATTTTTTCCTAAATCTATCATTTAAATATACTTTTTAGTCATTTATAGCCTTTATTTCATTTATTGCCAAAAAGTCTATCTAAACGATAGATTTTGGAAAAACTTTCTTCTGCAAAATTGTGCAAAAGTATGTTTTCTAATGGACCAAGTGACCGGTTTTTGCAAAAAACCTCTTCTATTTTTCATGCAATCTTAAAAACAAAAAAGAAAGGGGTGGGGTTATAAGAATGGGGGGCTGCAATAGCCGTTCCCCAATTTTTTACGGGTTTGGTGGGTTCAGAAACTGCTGGGCTGGGCTAAGTCTCTTTTTGGTCTTGCTGCAGTATTGGTTTTCCGGCCAATTCATGCCACAAGAGCATGTGAGCTACCAACTACCAAGGTTTGGGAAATCAAAAGCTAGAAAGGAAAGAGATACAACTCTATAAGATTTTTCCTGTATATAACAGAACTAAGATTTGAATAGATCAAGCCCACCCTAGCATGGGTAAGGCTTACATAGCAAAAGGAACAGAAGCCTAACATTTGGGCTTAGGATGGGCCACTGGGATCACAGCCATCGGAGCTAACTCGATTTATCAATAGCTATTTTCATTTATCAATGAAAGTTGAAGTAAAAAATAATTAAAACGGACTAACTAAGGTTTTCTCTAAAGACATTGTGTACCTGCAGCAGATAACACTAAATCAAAAATATTAATCAAACGTGCTGATTTTGCAACCTAGTTTGGTGGTATTTCTCCCCTTTCGTGAAGGAGGAAGCTGAGAGTTCAAATCTCAACTCTGCATTCTGAAAAGTTGGATTTGAGAGAATATATCATACGAGTATTGAATATGGTCTATCTAGAGTTGTATAATGTTCTTGATTATACCCAGGGACAGAACCAAGATTTCATCTTGGTTCATTGGGACATTTCATCTTGAGGGTGACCAAAGCATAAGTCAAAAAAATTTCACCATTCATTGCATTCAAAAATGAAAAACATACTAAGATTTAAGACTACGTTAATACATCGAAAATAAAACTAGAGACAATCACACAATGTCCCAATGAAAAAAAAAAAAAAAAAGGGTCAGAAAAAATGACAATAATTTTTTTTTAACAAAAAAAAAGCAAAAGAAAAAAGAAGAAAGAAAAAGAAAGAGACTAAAAACACAAAAACAAAAAGTTGTTAAAAAGAAAAAAATTGCACTCGATGAGGAAGCAAAAGACGCAGAGTTGTTTCTCTCGCTAGGACTCTTACTGTTTGGTAAAAAAATCAAGAGAGAAGATCTTCTCTCAATTTCTTGAATCTTTTGGCCGATCAAGGGTGAGGCTTGAAGAATACATTTTGTTCAGCCATTCAAGATAAAATAAGAACTTGTATAAATCAGTAGATTCAATACATCTGTAAATAAAAAGTCAAAAGATAAATTAGCTTTTGTCTTTTGGTAATTACCTTGTATTGAGTTTTTCTCCATTGTATAATCTAACTTCAAAATCTTTTACCCTTTGGATAAAAAATTATTGTTTGACTTTTAAATTTTTAAGTGAGGCCGATTGGAATAGTCTTAAGAAATTTTTTATTGGTATTAGGGTGGCCACGTGAAAATGAGAGCGAGAGATAATGAATATATATGTTAAAAAATAGAGGATTTTGTCAAAGTTGAGGGTAGCCATAGCCCCCAGGCCCTCTCTTGGGTCCGTCAAGAGCGAGAGATAATGAATATATATGTTATAAAAAAAAGATTTTGTCAAAATTGGGGGTGACCATGGCCCCAAGCCCTCTCTTGGGTCCGTTTCTGATTATACCCATACCCCATTAATAATAAATAAAAAATAAAAAGCCCAGAAGGGTCCACGTACTACCACAAAGAAAGTTTTCCGGTCCTTTAGGTCACTTCATATTTGTAAAGCTTTCATTGCATAGGATGATCTTGACTAATCCCCCACACCCAAAAAAAAAGAAAAAAAAAAAAAGAAAAAAAGAGAGAGAGAGAGAGAGAGAAGAAAGAAAGAAAGGTTCATAATCTAATATTGTAAGTAGCACAGTTTGTCTGAATTTTCAAATTTTCAAAGCTTTTGATACATCCCTCCAAAGTGTGGTCGAGGTAAAATAGGCCAAGGTCAGGTCGAGCTCAGCCCAAAGAACAAACCCTCAGCCTAAGCTCAGCTCATCTTGCTTTCAGTCCAAGCTCAGCAGATCCTATTTCAGCCCAAGCTTCTTTAGGTGGTTTAATCATTGTCTACGGATTGCTGATATCCCAAACTAATTAAACCTCCTCTAGTCCTCTCCCTTGAATGTCAAGATTTCTCAAGTGAGAGTGTTATAATTTTGCGGTTTGTCTTTTTGCGATTGTACCACAAACTTGGATTCAAGTCTCAGTATTCGTTCCATAACCGTCTTCGAGATTACTGTGTAGGGCCTCTAGTGTTGTATGTGTTCTTTGTGTGTACGTGTTAGCAAAAGAAAAACAAAAAACAAAAAAGAAGATACCAAAAGTACTTCCCAAATTCTATGGACGTTGTAAGCTCTAGCCCGTGGTTGAACTTGAAATTTTTCTTATTAACATTTCGACCCAAAATTCTTGAAAATCAAACATATTACTAATCAATATCATTGGACTCCACTAACATAATAGTATTTTTATGGACACATGAGAACATTATAAGTCACTAGATCTCCAACTTTACAGCCACCCCCACCCCTTTTTCTTTTTCTTTCTTTCTTCTTCTGTTTTTTTTTTTCTTTTTAGGTCTCCACCTTAATTTAGAGCTGGCCAAAGACTTTATAGCCTGCAACATTCACCAATTACCATATGAAACATGTTAATCCTCCACAAGATCAAATCATGGATGCAATTAAAATACCGGCAGTAACTCACTTGAAAATCAGTATGAACTTATTTTTAAAAAAATTGAGACACACCATCCGATCATTAATATTTTTAAGGCATGCAATGACGTGATCGAATTTTAATTCCACTACAGAGGAAGGTAACTCAATGGGGTATAGATCGATAAACCCTATTGTTTATTGTATATGAAGTAACAAAGAAATGTGAAAGCGCATGATATAACAACGTGCCTAACTCCCTTTCTTTATGGGATGGGTTTCCGCCTTAGCTTGTGCCCCATCCCCTTGATCATCAGTCAACATGAAATGGTGTAACTTTTTGAGAGAACAGAAGTACATGCATCCACATGTCTTTCTCAGAGGCCCACGGACCTTGCCCAAGAGTTCAATCTTCCTTCAAACCCATGCGACCATACCATGGATGGTGTCTTTGCCTCCAAGTTAACGTGACCATCATGAATGGACGAATGAATTGAATTGAATTGAATTCATATGCATCATCTTATTTGGGGTGTGTACTACTTGTGCCATCCCCACTTTATTCTATTGCTTGCACTTCACACTGTTTAGAGAACATTTATTGTATCTGCATATAAAGGGACGTTCACCTCCGCTACATCACGGATGACTGTTGTGGATAAGTATTCATCAGCAGTGCAAAAATGCCATGTCCCTAAAATTGTTTATAATAAGGAATTTTTCTGCTTTTACAAAAGCACCCATTAATTGTTTATAATAACTAAAATTACCCCTGTTAAAACAATTTGAATTTCTATTTTTTTACCCTGCCTGTCCTTTCCGTGTCTATGTCATGTTCAAAATTAAACTATTTTTTTATTTAATGGACACATACGGAAAGTGTCTGACACATGTTGGGGGCGTGTCCATGTCTGACAGGTATTAGACACGGCCACAGCACTTTCATAGGCATGTCCGTGCGTCCTCTTTTTTTTTTTTTTTTTGGGTAAATTGGATAATATATAAACAAGAAACTAAGAGTTTAATACATCATGAGGATATAAAACACCCCTACTATCTACTTCTAACTGTAAAGTAATCTAGTTTGGGGGATTATCCAAAATAGTACAATTATAACCAAAGGTTGCTGCCTTTTTTACAAAAATATCTACACACTAGTTCCCTTCACGGAAGGTATGCTGGATCCGACACTCCTTGAATTTGCCCCTGAGCCACCTGCAGTAAGAGAGAATGGTGCTCAAGGGGTGAATATCTGGACTTTACTCTTAATCAAATCAATAGCACTGCTAGCATCCATATCAACACACAAATTGTTGATATTGTACTTGAGAGCTAGATTAAGCCCATCTCTAAGTGCCCATAATTCAGCATTAAATACTAGATGTGATACCAAGCCTCCTCACAAATCCCTTCACCCATTCCCCCATATGATCACGAATGAGACCCCTACACTAGCCTTCCTTGGATAACCAATGACAGATCCATCGCTATTTAACTTGCATGTTCCTCTTTCAGGAGGTTCCCATTTAACCATCACCTGTCTAAATGTACTTGGGGAAGCATACTTAACAGATACATGATAAAATTCGGTGGCCTTAGCCAACATGACTTCACAGTTAACCTTAAGCATTGGCAATGTTTGCTCAAACACAAATTTATTTCTATTATGCCATAAAGCAGCACAAGGGGAAAATGATATGAGATGGAACATCCCTTCCCAGAAAGGTCAAATTTTGAAGGGGGACTATAGATTGGTCTGGTTATAGGTAAATAATTATAGTTAATACTCATTCTTTGATACGTTAGTAGTTATTTACTAATAAGTTAGTAGTCATTTGTATTGAACTGTGATTGATTGCCTATAGCAGGACTAATTTGTAAGTCTCCTAATTTTGAATTCCAAATGTCTCCTTTTAAAGGAAGAAGAGATACCATCTATACTAAAATACGCTATGGTATATATGACTATTCGTGCTTTGCTTTATCTACTTTGTTTAATTAAAAGCTTTTTTGGGTTCTAAAACTGAATTCTGAAAATTGCAAGAAAGTTAAACCTATGTACACATCATGTACTAATCTATATCTATATCTATACTACCTATAAAAAGTTGAATGGGAGAAAAATTTTTGATTGACTAATATACATTTCTTTTAAATTTTAAATACACAAGTAACCTTCTATACCCTTTTAATCTTATTGTAGTTCAATAAATAACAACTACTATTGTAGTAAAATTTATGTAGGAGACATCTATACTCTTGTAGTTAACTTATATAGGAAACATTTCTCTTTGTATTTCATTAGAATTTTATGTAGGGTCATTCTTTAGTTTTTTTTCATTATGAATGGATGCTTCTCCATCAAAACTTTAAAAGAAATAGCAAAATTTATTGGTTTTCAATCGCTAGAGGTTAGAATTTGGTAAGCTTGAATTCATTGTTTTTTTCCATAACATGTATGATGATCATTTCATGATTATGATATACTTACAAAATCCATCAATGTTACTTTGATTTGTGCAAATAGTTTACTTATTTTATTTTATTTTACTCGAACTCATCAATTACCAAAATATAATACCTTCAACTTATTAAGCAACAATATTTTGTAAATTGGTGTCAACACATATCTTCAATAATGATTAATTTTTTTTATTTAAATTTTCATTTTAAATTGTTGAAGTTTTGTGGTTAATCAATATAATATTGTGTTACTATATATTATTAGAAATTATTATATTCTAAATTTATTCGTGACTAACTTAAAATTTTTCAAATTAGTTATACTACTCACTCACTATAAGTTTCATTAGAAGTAAAAATCTAACCAAACCAATATTAATATCTAATTCTTTAAAAATTATTATTTCATTTATATTTCATATTATTGAAAAATAATCATGTGCAACGCACGTGTGCCTACATTTAGTCTACATAAAAGTTTGAATGAAGTGGCTAATTTGGGTAAAGTTAGGTTGATTATTTTAAAAGCTAGGAAAGCAAAACCTCACTAGTGATATATAAACCCTCTTTAAGTATTATCAAGTGGCTAATACAGGCCAAACATTATAGAAATTTCGCTCTCATTTTTTCAACTTTTTTCATTTCATTTTACTTGTGTGGGTAAAAGGGTGTTTGGCGAGGGGCCGAGAAGGATTCTCATAAGTAAAGCTTTGTCTGGTGAGGATTAGAATTTTGGAAAAAGGTAAACACTTGATTCCATCAAGATTGATGGTTGTAAAAAAAATTTTTGGTCTTGAGAAAGAAAAAAAAAATATGAAAGAATACATAGGTATGTAAAATAAACGAATTATCTCATGCAGTCTTTCGCCAAACAGTACCCATGAGCAATTTTCTTTTCTAAAGATTTATTTACCAGTAGTAGGGTCAGGAGTAAGGACAAACACAACTGCTACCCATTTCTAAAGGCCCTTTTTGAAGCTTTGTTTGGCCCATTTGACCGTTTTAGCAATAATTAACAAAGTTCTTTCTTTTGTCTTCCGGAGTTGGTAAAGTGAACTGTGATCCAACATTTGCTCATTCCAAGATCACTATCACGTTTACCCAAACAAAAATATATACACATACACACACTATCTCAGCTAGACTTTTAGATTCATGAATCAAGGATGTGAAAATATACATGTTTATATATGATTTATAAACATAAGAAAAAAAATTTTGAAAATTGAAAATTTAAAAATTAGGGTTTAAAAAAGAGTGAACTCGCTAGAGTAATTCAAATGGTAAAAAAACTGCAACTCAAAAACCATAGAGCACTGGAGCTGTAGGTTTTGAATTTGAGTTTTCGCTCCAAATGCACATGTTTATGAATAGTTTGTATATCAAGAAGAATTAGTTTGAATCTAATGGTTTAAGCTAGACTATAGGATATTAGGTTTTCTTAACGTGTGCCTTAAAGGCATATGTTAGGCTGCAATTAATGAGCCAATCATTATATTGAAAATGATGAAAATGTATTATAAATGGTGAAAGTTGTTTGGAAAAATATGAAAATGTTTGGAAAATTGTGAAAATAAATTTTTTTCATACGATGATTAGGTTGTTAATTTTAACTTAACATATGTCCTAGAAAGTCATAGGATATTTAGGGTATTTTCAAAAAAGAGTTAAAACGGATTGCATTAAAGTGGGAAATATGAAGTAATTAAGGTGGTTACAAAATAAAGAGGGATTAAAACACTTACGAAAGTAACTATTCCCATCCACTCGTTTTATTTTGTTTGTTAATGAAGAAAAATGTAGAGATTAAAACTTAACTATGATATTATGAAATTATAATTTATAAATCCAATTGATGAAAGAAAGAGAGAGATTAAAAATAAAATAAAAAGGCATTTTCCTCTTAAAGTTGTTGAATTTGTATATTTACGGCGGGCTGTGCTTATTTTCAAACATTTGCGCCTGCTTTTTGAAGCATTCTTCGGTATCCCCGTCAAAAACATTCTGCTATGTCCTTTTTTTCTTTTTTCAAATTACTAAACTAACCTCACGTGTCACTTTGGAACCTGTTAAATGACTGTTTTAACCTCCCACCTTAAAGTCTTTTACATTTAGAATAAATTATCTTATATATTTTTATACTCTATCAACTCGTCGTGACCTCCACCATGCCCCCATGGTAGCAAATCTCAGCTGGCTGGGGTTTGACCTTGTTCGTCTATAGTTTTGCTTGTTACAGTCACTACAATCACCGGCCATTCACAGCCTGCCACGTACGCATAGTAACTAGATACTTTTTTAAGAACATCTCTAAAATTTGTTTGTACATCACTTAATAAATACTTCACATATATCACTCAAATAATTGAGCTAAACTCATTAGCTAAGGTTTATTAGCCTAAGTCATGACCTGTAGTATAATATATATATATATCTATATATATATATATATATATATATATATTTTTTTTTTTTTTTTTGTCAGTCTCGAGCATGTAGTTGTAGTTTATATAATCAGCGAATTACTCATCAATTGCTCAGTAACAGTTTACAATAAAGATAGATATCCTCATTAAAATTTAGACTCAAGCATGGAATAAGATACCTACATGCTTTATCAACTTACTTGAAAATAACTTCCAAACAATAGAAAAATATTACTTTTCCCAAAAATATTTTATCAATTCTTTCCATGCATCCCACGTGAGTAGAGATTTCACCTTATATGAGAGAGTTGAAAAAATGAATAAATAAATATTAAAAGAGTTAGCCCATGCAATTCCAAAGACATTACATTTTCTAAATAAGAAAAATGCATGGGTATAATGAGGCACACCCAATAAGTGCAAAACATGTGATTTAGCAATTAATCCAAGAAAAATGAATATGGATGCAACCCTGAAAGCTCATTTCTGTTGAGGATAGGATAGGAACAGATCAAATCTCAGGCAATGTAAAGCCTGACAAGGCTTTTCTCTTTATTTTAATGGAATTATGGTCAAATTATTAGATGAGACAAGCTAGCTATAGTTTTGTACCGTTTGGTATACACGTCTGATTATTAGATGAGATAAGTTAGAGAGAGAGTGATACATAAGAGAGAGAGAGTGAGAGAGAGAGAGAGAGAGAGAGAGAGACACATATATTGGTAGAACATGCAATCTAAGATATTGTTAAGGTCTTATAGTCAAAATGTCCTAATCTTGATGAAATGATTGATATTAGAAGCGCCATGTCACCATAATTGTACAACTCCTCACCACAAATTTCCTATTCAATTTCATGACATTTTTCAGATTAGGTGTGTTAGGTTGACAGTTGATTACTTCCAGTACCATTTTCATACCTATTTATTAACCGCCAACAGCAACCACCCTCTGGATTGGTTAAGTCATTAATTAACACGCTAACAAATGAGGAAATCTAGAGTCCCAACTCCTCACATTACTCCTATATAGGTTGCCTTTTACAACTTTTGAAATCAAAATCCTACCATTTTGGCTAGCATCAAGGTTGGTGTTGGGTACCCCACCCGTTGGGGTGGGTTGGGGCTACTTTTGTGACCACTTGGGTGGGTGAATTAAGGGTTTTTCAAGAAATTTGGAAATTTTTACTCATGTCGTGGCCGAGCTATGAGCCCTAGAGAAAAACTTTCATATAACTATGATACAGTCATGTAGTGTCACAGGTCAATGAGAGTCAAGTAAAGTGAAATTGTCAGAATATTTTTTGGTCCCACAATCTCATTTTACTTCATTTTGCTTAGCTCTTATTTGTCTGTCACACCATGTGACCCGTGTCATAATTGCAAGAAAGTTCTTCTCATGAGCCCTCTGCAATCGGCCATTCATGTCCATATAAACCCTTGTATTAAGTTCCTTGTCATTGGACTAGAAACTCATTTTTGAGAAGATTTGTGTAGACTCAAGCTTCAAAGTTGGCCCCACTAAGATTGTTAATGCTGGGGCCAAGAAACTAATGAGTTACCTATACCTACTGCAAGGCGAACAAATGTGTGGATATGCTAGCAATTAGCAAAAGAAAGGGACCATTTGAGCTTTAACTGTCTAGTACGTACGTGGATTCTCCTTTCAGTATTAGGAATCAAGTGCATGCATATGCTAGAGCCAATGCAGTGCTTGTTTAATTAATTTCCAACAACTTATGTATCCATGTACTCAATGGTGTTCTTATTATGTGTTTAATTTTCGACAAACTTCCCTATATATGTACTTTTGTCGCTTTTTTTGTTGTTGATGAATTTTCGTTCTAAACCAACCTTCCCCCACCAAAAAAACAAAAAAAAAAAAGGAGGGAGGGAGAGAGAGAAAATAGGATGGAGATTAGTATACATGACATATAGCTAGAAATTAAGGTCGAAATAAATGACTAAAAATTGCAAGAACATACGAAGTAGCGATAAAATTCGTCTTCGATTCAACATCCAATTTGTTAATCCCAATACTTAGAACTCATTTTCAGGCTACCCAAACACGATTGTCGATTGTGAACAATGGATCTAAATGTTAGACTTTAATAATAAAATATTCAAACTAGAAGATGCCCTCATCACGTACTTATGAAAAAATCGATCTGATCTCATTTTGGAGATAGGTGTCCAAAGCCTTCCTACCATCTTTATTGTGTAAAAAGATTGAATGACGTAAAATAATGCGTGTAATCGACCTCATATAGATAGTTGGGATTAGGATTTTTTGAATTGAGTTGAGTTGAGTTGAATTGTATGATTTCGCATTATCTGTTGAAAAATCTCATATCTCACATCGATTAAATATTGAATTTAATATAATTTCATACAAACCAAGTGCCCTGTTTCTCGAAATAGTTAAGCCCGAGACATACCCTATCCCAACCCCTCAAAAAAAGATTAAGCCCGAGGCATACCCTATGTCCCCATCCCAACCCAAGTCTCCGAAACCGAAATTTTCCGTAAGGAGGGCATATTCGTTAAATCACAAACCAAGGGCATTTTCGGAATGCGAAAAATCCACTCGCTGAACCGCGTTTAATTGTACAACCGGCGAGACACGGAGTTCATTTAAAATTTTTAAAAAAACAAAAACAAAACTACAAAATGCTTTCCGTTTTTTATGTTTTTCCACTTTCTACATCTGAAACTTGTTTTTGGTGTTTTCTCAAAGCATATTAACGTCTAAGACAGATCGTATCAGGTGCTTCCCCACCTCAACTTCGCTCATCAGATTCCTTCCTCGGCCTGTCATCTTTCGAATCCTCCTTCTCGCAATCCGGACACCACCTTCTCACTTCTTCTTCGCAACACTGCCCCTCTATTTTTTCACTTCTGAAAAACATGAAACTTCTTCGACTTTTCCATCTCGCTTTTACTGGTAATTTTGATACGTCAGCTCTATCAATGGCCCTTGCAGTTTCTGTGTTTTTTTTCAAAACATGTTTTTGATTTATGAACTCCATTTGTTTTTATTTTTTTATTTTTTGCTTTGTTATTCGGTATTCACTGGACGTTGTACTTTTGCCTTGATCTCTTCTTGCATCATTCCTTGATCTGATTTTGTTTTCTGGTTTCCCATGGTTTGAAGATTTCTCAGATTCAAAATTTCAGTTTTCCTTTATTTCTCCGACCTTTTCTCAGCAACCAAACATAACTGTTTACGTTTTACTCTGTTACGAACTCAACTTTAAAGCAGAGCTTTGAACAGCATTTGTGACATTACTGATGACCCTTTTCCCATCCCAAAGTAAAAAACAAAAATTTTGATTTAGGAATCTATAATAGCTGTCTTTGTTGCTTTCAAAAAAGACTTTCATGTTAATAAAATTTTAATTTCAGTAAAACAGAGCTCTGAACTGCATCTGAAACACTACTGCCGGCCTTTTTTCCATCCCATTGTAAAAACCAAAAATTTTGATTTAGGATTCAATATTTATTTTTCTTTATTGCTTTTAAAAAACACTTTCATGGTTATATACTTTTGATTTCAGTTACTTGAACTGCATCTGTAGCAGTACCGATGACCCTTTTCACACACCATAGTATAAATGAAATTTTGATCTAGGAATCAATAGTTAGTTCCCTTTATTGCTTTTGCAAAACACCTTTCATGTTTCTAAAATATGTTGAAACTAATTGAGGGAGAAGAATGTAATTGTATGGGGTTTTCAGGGTCTTCTTCTATGATGTAAATTGCTGCTTGTTCGTGCTTTCCACGGCATCAATTCTACGACTAGTCTTTGCTTCTTGAATAACAAGTTTTGTTTTTACATGTTTTGTGAATCTGTTGCCCGCAATCTATAGTTGACTTTAATGGTAGCTATGAATTTGAAAGGAAATTTTTTGCATTTGACCACTCTGTTATCTGGTTCAGAAGTTGATTTTTATAATAGAAAAACAGCCGGCAGGGTTTGACCCAGTTGTGATTAAAGATTGATTGGTGCATTTTGCAGGTCTGTTAATGGACCCAATGCTTCAATAGTGAATAGCGAAAAGGCACGAAACGAGGAGATGAAAGGGGAGTCATCTGGTTTGATAATTGGGATTTCCATAGGGGTGGTAATTGGAGTGCTTTTGGCTATTTTCGCGTTGTTTTGCATTAGATACCATAGGAAGCGGTCACAGATAGGGAGTAGCAGTTCTCGGAGGGCAGCAACTATCCCTATTCGAGCAAACGGTGCCAATTCTTGTACCATACTCTCAGACTCTACCATCGGTCCAGATTCACCGAAAACGTCTGGGCGCAACGGTTCCTTGTGGCTAGATGGATTTAAGAGGAGTGGTGTGGTATCTGCATCTGGAATACCCGAGTATTCTTACAAGTATGTATTGCTAATTTGCTTAGATCCTGTTTACTCTTATTTTCCTAACTAAGATATAATTTTTTCCTTTTTTCTTTTTTGGTATGATAACTGATGAAATAGCGTTCTAGGATGCAATTCTTTTACCGTGATGGGTTTCGCAGTCAACCATTTGACCTTGAATGGCATAGAAGAATTCATTTAGCCAGCTTCATGTGGTTGGGATTAAGGCTTGGTTGAGTTGAGTTGAGTTCGGTATGGGTTTCACAATCGAACATTGGATAGCCCTGTTCTTGAATATATGGAACTAATAGGGCTTCGATGAGGGCTAGATGGTTTGAAGAATCCAAATAGTAGTTCCATGAATATTCCCTTGTAGGATTGGACTCTTTTGATAGTGGAAATGCTCTAAACCGCAAACCAAGATATGTGATATGAAAACCAAAATTAGAATGGCGAAGAAGGGAGAAGCCTGTAGGTTTTATAAAAAGGAATAATTCCTTATTTATACTGTTGGAAAATATATATTTTATGTAAGATTGATCGAATTTTACATCTTACTATTTGGGTCCCTGATGTTGTGCAACTTTATAAAAGTCAGGAAAATATAGATCACTCTTGATTGAGATTTATTGAGGCTTTCCAATGTTAGAATCTTTCAAATAATTTTTTGATTTTGCAACTGGTAGTGGCTGAATTCTGAGGCTGTGCACTAAAGGAGAAACAAACCAGAGTTTCTTGAAATTCAGCATTTTTTTAGGTATCAGATGATAAATCTTTTAATTTTGGGGAGGATGGTTTGAATGTTTTGGCTTGGATAACTGCCTATTTTTGCTTATATATTGCTGCACTACCTTACCCCGTGCAATTGCAGAACCCTAAGATTTCAATCTTTAAGCATCTATAGTAAAGTACTCCATCAATGAGTGTAATATAGAACCTCAGATTCGCATGTTAATAGTGCTTGACATGCCTTTTTAAAATGTTGTCGTTGTAGAGATGACAAATGTGCTACATTTGTTAGTGGCATGTTGCAACAACAAACGATGTCTCATTTTGAAACTCTTTTTCTGGGTTTATCACACCCTCCTTAACTTCCGATTACTACTCTTTCTTGTGGTTATTAATAAATTGCACAATTGATCTTTTATTTCTCATTAGAATCAACCATCTTGCACAGTGATGCAATTGTCCTCTTTGGACTTTTGCTTCTGTGGTTGGTCCCTAATCATTATGTAAGTTTCTTGATTTTCTTTCTTCCCTTCTTGTTTCTTAACCTTGTTTTGGTGATACTCGTGCAGGGATCTCCAAAAAGCAACCTACAATTTTACAACATTGATAGGTCAAGGGGCATTTGGTCCTGTATACAAAGCTCAGATGTCAACTGGTGAGACTGTTGCTGTTAAAGTTCTTGCAACTGATTCTAAGCAAGGGGAGAAGGAATTCCAGACGGAGGTAATGATGGTTATTGATTGACATTTAGGCATGAATATTGGTCCCTAAACATATTACAACATGCACAAACGAACAAGCTTGATCCCTGAAAAAATGCCCAGGCCAAAATAAATCTTGAAGAAATTTAAACAAAATATTAAAAATTTTGGTTTTTATTTTGTCTCTGTTTATTGTCTACCTGTTAATGTTTCAAGAGATGTGACTATGTACTCCCAACATTTGAATTGTTTTGGTAAAAAAATAATGAATTTAATTCTAGGGCGAAAATTTCACCACACTTAAACGTTTTCCATTTGTCTTTACGAAACCATTGCTTACAAAGAACTATAGCATTTTCCATTTTTTCCATTTAAAGAAACTTACTCTGGACCCCATGGAAATTGCATGATCACTTTAATTTGGATGTATCTGAAATCTCTTTCATTGTCATGTAAGTGATACCTTTTTCCTTTCCTCCCAGATTACTTTGCCATTTTTAACCTTATACCTTTTTGTACTTGTTCTCAGGTTATGTTACTTGGAAGGTTACATCATAGAAACCTTGTGAATTTGGTTGGATATTGTGCAGAAAAGAGTCAGCATATGCTTATATATGTCTACATGAGTAAAGGCAGTCTGGCTTCTCATTTGTATAGTAAGCTTGCAATCAACCTTCATGTATTCTAGATTGCTAAGAACTGAAACTTTTTCCTTGGAAGCAGTGGCTAACTAGGTGTCATATGTATATTCTTTTGCAAATAGTGAATTGTAAATTGTTTGCTGTCACTCTATTACAGGGATGGAGTGCCTTTAAGTGCATCATTTATAAACCTATGGCCTTACTAGAGTCTATATAATTGAAGGGTCACCAGTTCATAGTCAAAGTTGATGCACTAAAATAATGGTAAATTAGTTGCTTGTAGCTTATATTAGCAGAACTCACCATGTGACAAGTCTCATCCAGGAATGATTTTAGCTCTCTGATCTTTCATATCATTGGAATTGGTCAGAAACTAAATAGGCTGTTCACAGTTGTCCGGCCCACCTATGTAGTAGACCTCAGTAGGTTCTGCTGTATTTTGTTCATTCTCATCAATGCATATGCTGTTTATGGACTGTGTTTGCAACCTATAAGGTGAAGATCTTTTTCTTCCATGTGCATAATATATGTGATACAAAGAGCATTGTGCTGTTTAGTCATGCAATCAAGTTGGTAGAATCAAATCAGCTATGTAGTGGTACATTAACTTAGTATTCTTGCGTATGATAAAATTGTGATTAAGAGTGAATATAGATACTGCGTGCATTTCCTTTTCTCAGCTGTAAAATACTTGCCAAGAAGTAGCATGCTTCTCTTCTTCAATGTTTGGATCTGCAGGTGAAAAGCAGGAACCATTGAACTGGGATTTGAGGGTGTGTATAGCTCTAGATGTGGCTAGGGGCTTGGAATATCTTCACGATGGGGTAAGCTTTTGTCTTACATTTTCACATACTAGCGGACCCTTCTCTGTGTGTGTGTGCGCGCGCACGCGCATGCATGTGTGTATTTGGAGGAAGGGGGTTATGTGTGTGTGTGTGTGTGTGTTGGGGCGCACGCGTGTCATGCTCATGGTGCTTATATTTCTTGCATCAGGCAATTCCTCCTGTAGTACACCGAGATATCAAATCATCCAATATTCTGTTGGACGAGTCCATGAGAGCGAGGGTAAGTCGCTAATGTTTGTTAATTTTTTCTTTTCTTTTTTTCATGTAAGCTACAAAGAAGTAGTAGTGTTGGGGAAAAAAAAGGGTCTTTCTTAAAATTTAGCCACACTAAGTGCCTAAGAGGGACCTTTTAGGTCTTGAAGTGAGTTTTATTTTAAAAATCAGCCTCTGTTGCCATTTTGGATTCTAAAATTAACATAATCAAGCTATGTGTTATGAAAATGGAAGAAGCATAATTTTGTTCTTTCTTATATAAATCTTAGGCTCTTATACTCTTAATCTGGATCATGCTGCTTCAAGCAGGTTGCTGATTTTGGGCTTTCAAGGGAAGAGATGGTTAATAAACACGCCTCTAATATACGGGGAACTTTTGGATATCTTGATCCTGAGTATGTATCAACAAGGGCCTTCACTAAGAAAAGTGATGTCTACAGTTTTGGGGTTTTGCTCTTTGAACTTATTGCAGGCAGGAATCCTCAACAAGGTCTCATGGAATATATTGAGCTTGTAAGTCTCTCTCTCTCTCTCTCTAAATTGAAAATTAATCAAGCAAAAGCATAAATGGGTGCTCAAGAGAAACTGCCTCCTGTATTACACACAACAGGTTGGTCACATACGCACTTCACCTTTCATGAACATGAGATGTTACAAAAATATATTAATAGTATGTATCTATCTTGGACATGTAGTTGCATTTGTACAAGTATTACTTCAGTGCCTTGTGAAACTGAATACAGTTCTTTTAGTAGTGGTCATTATACATTTATACCACACTAGTAATTGATTTTATAGGAGTATAATACTTGAGAACCTCAAGGGTAGTTAAAGGACATTGTTGTTATAACAGCTAGTGTACTGTTACATGTTACCATTATAAAGATTTTTTTAATATTCTCATTGATCAAAATTTTTTTTAAAGATTAATCTTGCAGAATTCATTTTTAGATTAATCTAACCGGTTGTGTGATGATGATGATAGGCGGCAATTGAATACAGAGGGTGGAGTGGGTGGGAGAGGAAATTGTGGACTCCCGTCTTGAAGGGAAATTTGATGTAAAAGAAACTTAATGATGTTGCAGCTTTGGCTTACAAATGCATCAACCGTGCCCCAAGAAAACGGCACTTCCATGAGGGACATTGTGCAAGTGCTGTCACGGGTCATTAATTGAGGCACAATAAGAAGTATCACAAGCCATCCTTGTCCGCCACAGCAGATGAAATTTCCATCGATGTGGACCAACCAGAAACTCAGATTCCAAACAACGTACACCGGAGAGAGGAATCTGCAGATAGCACAGCTGACACATATGAAGTTTAAATGACAATTATTCCATTTGTTCATTTCTTGTATTCCTTGTTTTTTTGTTTTGGTTTTGGCTTTGGTTTTGTGATATAGGAGCTAGAAGGGAAGCAGATCTGCTGTAGTTTTTGGATCTGCTTGAGTGAGCTAGGTATCAATTTAGTTTCCCTTGTAATTTCAGTGTAACATAATACATTCCTTTCGTTTTTTGTCTCTTTTTTTTTTTTTTTTGGTTGGGTAAAATAACATATCCCCATTTTTGTACATCAATACCTCAGAAATGGAAATGAATGGAAAATCGGAATCGCTTTGTATATTATTTATCATTTAATGTAATAGAGCCTAACACCCAATACCCTAAATTTATTTTCTTGACTTGAACTTGCCTCTTAATAATTGTACTTGCCCTTGTATTGTATTAGCGTTCTTGGTTCATCTTTGTGTTGAGCAGGCTGCTTCCCCTCATCTTTCCTGTATCATAGATCTTGTTTTAAAGGGAGTCTTGGCTCGGTGTCGATTGGCCAAAACAAAAAGAAAGCTAGCAATCACTATAGACCAATGTTGGGCTGGGAATTTTTCACATTAATTTTTTTTTAATCCTAACCTAATGATTTTTTGAAAAACTTTCATTTTCAGTGTACTTTGGGTTAACTCAGCTTCATTTAGTTGAAGTTAAGACTATCTTGAGTGCTCCTCACTTTTCTTAAAGTTTTTGATCTTTTCTTTCCAAAAAAACCTAATGATTTTTCCCCAAAAGAGATAATAATAATAATAGAAGACTAGTAATCTATCTTTGAATCCGATGTCACCTTAATCGGTGTTGTTAAAGTTTTTAAGAAGTTTTGAACTCCCAACCTTTAATAAAAAGAAGTCTCTTAATTACAAAATTATTTGTGAAACAGAATTATCACAATTAGGGGTGTTAATGGTTCGGTTTGGTTCGGTTTTTGGGGAGATTTCAAACCAAACCATTGTACTTCGGTTTTGTTCCTCCCAAACCAAAACCAAACCATACTAAAAAAAAACCAAACCAAACCAAACCATTATATTTCGGTTTGGTTCGATTCGGTTTCGGTTTTAACCTATCAAGTAACAACAAATAATTGAAAATGAAAAAAATGACATGCCAAACTCCAAATAAAAACATTTTTAATAAAAACATTACATTAGCAACTAAAAAAAACAAACATTGTATCAAAATAGAAACATATTGACATATATCAATATGTCAATATCACACACAACATTAATAACTAGTTTAATACATGCCAATCTAAAAAAGGGAAAACAATAAGAAACTTAAAATCAACAAAAACAAGCCCATTACCTATTTTACCCTTATTAGAATAGGGAATTTACAAACTTTAAGTTTATATATATATATATATATATATATATATATATTATATTTTTCGGTTTTTTCGGTTTTTCGGTTTGGTTTGGTTTTTTAAAATTGAAAACCAAAACCAAACCAATTAAGTTCGGTTTTCTAAAATTAAAACCATAACCAAACCTAATGACAAAAAAACCAAACCAAACCGCTTGGTTCGGTTTGGTTCGGTTTGGTTCTCGGTTTTAACCAAAACTATTAACACCCCTAATCACAATGAACTTGTATACAGAATGGGACAATTCACATTCCATGGGGCAACCAAACGCGCCCTTATTGTTATGAATGTTATGATCATCTTTTTCTTTCAGGTATGCGGATCAGACGGCTATATTTGCTCATAATTCTATGCTTGGAAACACTGCAGACGCGGCGCATTTTATCGATATTAGATACACTAACCTCTAAAATACGCCCAGCGCGTAAACCATCTTTTTCTTCCCATACTACCCCCATCCCCTATCCTTTCCTACATAATCCTCTTCCAATTTCAGCGCAAACTTTGGCTCACACTGTCACAGCGACAAGTCGCACGGACACAGCCGAAGACAGCGAAAATGGCAGCCATGGCTGCACTTCAGAGCTCCATGACTTCTCTTTCTCTCTCCTCAAACTCCTTCTTAGGCCAACGCTTCACACCCTCATTTTGCCCTCCTCTGGTATGTCATCTTATACCCCTCCCTCCTCGTAAATTTCTTTCATTTTGTAGTCTATGATAGCGTGTTTGATATTATGAAGTTCCAATGCGGTTTATTATCATATTTGGACTCTTTGTTGATAATATTCAAATGGGTCTTGCACAAATTGGAGCAATTGTTCTTTGTTCGGTAAATGAGTCAAAACCCAGATGTATTCATGATTTAAGATTTCTTCGGTGTTGTTTGGAATTTTTGTTGATAATTATCAAATAGGTTTCGCTCAAATTGTAGCAATTGTTCTTTGTTCGTCAAATAAATCAAAACCCATATGTCTCAACGATTGGTTGTTTTATTTTCCAGTGTGATTTGGACTGTCTGTTGATTATTTTGAAATGGATTTAGCACGGCTTGGAGTAATTATTCTCGTTTTTTTTATTGAATTATTACCCGTATGTTTTGAATATTACAACGACTTGTATTTTCATTCTAATTTGGACTGTTGATAAGTTTCAAATGAGTATTGTAATTTTGAAGTTATTATTCTTTGTTTAGTGAATGAATTAGAACCTATATGTAAAAATGGAAAGAGACATCTTATAATTGATAAATTTAGGTTTTTTTTTTTTGGAATGCTTGGAAACTAGGTGAATGGGAGCCTTTTTTGTTGGAAAATTTGACCAATGTATTAGTTCAGTCTTTGTAAATTTAGTATGGGATACTGGGGTAATTAATCTGATTTATATGCATCTTCATTTAATGGTTAATATGGTTTCTATCTGTGTGTATGCCAAAATTTAGCTCAAAGTTCCCAATCTACTACCACTTCAAGTTAAATTGTCATGAATTGAATAAAATTTAGTAAACTCAACTCAATAAAACCTTATATGAACTACTAGGGGTCAGCTACATGAATACCTTTTCGTTATTTAGCTCTATCTGGGGTCATGTTTCCTGCAAAGTTATAGGCTTCATGTTTTTGTGCACCACCTTAACCTACATTCCATTTGCCCTTCCTTTCATTCATGTAGTGCCTTCAACTTCAACCAAATAACTCTTGCTTAATCCTTGGTCCAGACTCCGGCACACTGGGATTTACACGCTTCATAGAGGAATATGTTTGTTTGTTTGTTTGTTTAATGATTTAGTCTTATCTACCTAGCAGGCCTAGGGATCATTGTTACTCGTAAGTACCTGGCCCTACGCTTCTTTGTTGGGCTGTGTCCTTAATTGTAGGTTTTATTGGATTCCTAAAATTATTAATGTGTAA